>PVKB01005474.1:0-95718 GCA_004027205.1 Ctenodactylus gundi | reverse complement strand
TGTGTGTGTGTGTGTGTGTGTGTGTGTGTGTGTGTGTGTGTGTATTTTCAGAGTATCAGGAATTGGACATGGGACATTGGTCCTGACATACAAGAAAATGTTTTAGTTTTTATTTAATTTTATCTTGCAGCATGTCTCATCATCACTGTATGTCACTGTATTTTATAAAATATGTGAGCTGTATGTGTGTTACATGTATGTGAATTTATGTCCTGGGAATGTAATAGCCAATCCATCAGGAAAACTTCTTTTGTGTACATTTCCAATGATCCTAAGACTTCCATTTTATATCTCAGGTCTGTGTTTTTCCATCCTTTTTTAATGCATATAAATATTTTACATATTCCTATAAAGCTTCTTACCTAAAACTACGTAATAAAGATTTGTGCCACAAATTTTTGCAAAAATATCTGCTTAAATAACAATAGAATTTAAATCTATATAGCATGTGTAAAAAAAGTATATTGATGGTATGTCATTCAAATTAACAGCTCACTTGGGGATTCAGGAAGAGTAAAATGATAAAAAGTAGACAAAAAATCTACACAAAATTATGTCTGACCCTCAATCTAGTCATCCCAAATTGACTCGAATTGTGCATGTATAACACAATGAGCCCACAAGAAATAAAGAATGTAATCTACATAAAAGCACCACCAACATGAAAATTCAGTCTTTACAAAATGTTAAGAACTTTTTATCAATATAAGACCTTGGTATTATAGTTACGATACTTGATATTTCAAAGATTTGTGTTGCTTTCTAAAAATCCAAAATTCTTAAAACATAATATGGGAGAATAAAAGAAAGAAAACAACAGAAATATTCCATATGCACAAAAATGTCATATTTCAATTTATATCTTTAAAAAATAAAAACACATTTGAGTATTTTAAACACCTTATTTCAGTGTTCCTCCTACAGACAGCATTTGTTACTGGGTGCCAGCTACATCGCCATCCACTTTCCTTATAAAAAGAATTGCAATTTGTGGTAGAATATGGTGAGACCGATGCTCAGGAAAAGAACACACACTGGCTTACATCCTTAGTCATTCCAATAGTGTTGGCGAGTGATTTAGCCACTGCACACCTTGCTCGTTCATATCATCAATTTATCAGCCATTAATTACTTACTATGTGCTTGAAACTATACTTAACAGTGGACCATTCCATTTAATATTCTGCTTTACATGGAGCTGATACTCTAAAAAAGAAAAAAAAAATGATAATAAAAATGGAAAATGCAGTGCTTCTCATGGTAATAAATAACATGAAAAAGTCACTGGAAAGAGAGAAGGAAAGGATTAAATTCAAAGGGAAGATGTTTAGCCAAAGAGATGAAGTGGGAGCCATGGCGATATCCGATAAGGTTGCATCTGTGAAATAGAGGAGTGGTCATGTTTTCTGTGCTCCTAATTTACAGTGACTAAAATTTTATAGGTAACAGTGTAGCATTATGGAAGTATTCAATGATGAAAAGAATATTCATTTAATTGATGCATGGTTTCCTAGGCTGAGGAAAGAATGCACACAAAGTTACTTTTGTAAAAGTTAAGTAAACACAAAAATATTACAGAGTACCTACCTAAGGCAGCTTCGATGGGGAACTACGAGTAACGTTCAGAGAGAAGGTACCTGAGCCGCTGTGTTCTCTACCTCTATGGCTACAGGTGTGAAGGGTATCTTCAGTCTGCTAGTGACTGACTTGAACCTGTCCTTCTAGATAATTCAATGTGTTCCACATGCTTAACTTTAGTGACAGAAAATTCAACCACAACAACCCACAGTAAAAAAGTATACAAGCAACCCTATATGTATAGGATTTTTTCTACATTTTGTCCACAGCCCAGAATACTCATTACTCCCTTTCATAATCTGAAAATATTTTAAGAACTTATACAAACACCACCTCTTCGATACTTTGAAACAAATAAAAGATTATTTTAGGGTTTCCAGTGCATTATTTGCTGTTCTACTTATCTATTTCTTCCCAATGAAACTCGTCGACTTGGTCAATATCTTGAGCACTAAATATTGAACAAGCACGTTTCCAGATACTGAGGTTACACAAAGCAAATGCACCGTCATTAAAGTCCGTGCATGTCCTTGCAGAAATGTTAGTCCCTGATTTGTCCTGACATTTTCTGCTGAATTTTCCACAGCGTCTTCAACATGAGAAGTATCCAATGAAATTGGTCGAAACATATCCCAGTGCCTAGACACAGAGAAGAAGAACCTACAAGATATAAAATGCTATGTGTTAGAACTTTAAAATGATGAGAATTTGAAAATAAACCATTAAGAAGCAGACTGATTAAAAGGAACATGTGAATTGAGAAGGAGCCAATAATAAGGGAAAAATACGACCCTGGGTTAAGAAGGATACAATTGGAATAGTGTGGCTCGATGCGCAGGGTGGCGAACAGAGTCTGCCTCCACTCCACCGCTCCGTAGAGCCTGGGGAGACTGCAAATCCTTCCTTACACATTAACTTACTATTTTATTTTTCTGAACTTTCTAAGGATGCAGAACAATATCTTAAGGAAGTTTATTAACTCATATGCTAGCAGGGTAACACTTGCTGCATGCTTTTGTTCAAAACACTTTAATCCACAAAACAGACATGATTAGATAATTATACACTATATTGATAATACTTTATTCTGGCCTACTACCAGATCGAATAGCATTTTTTTTTTCACAACACCATAAGCAAATGAACCTCACATCATTAGTGTGCTGTTTTGAAGGTGGTATTAAATCTTTAGAAACAAGGTCAAAATACAAATACAAGTCATTACTGATTATTGCACTTGAATAGCTAAATTAACATGCTTCAGGCATTGTAACCGAAAGCATAACCCAATTGAACTGATTATAAAGAGGCACTGATAAATGAGCTGTTTTAATAAGCATTTATTTACGAATTTGTTATCAGAATTTCTTCCATTAAAGTAAAATAATTAGGATGCTGAATCAGATCAAAATGACAGGGCTGCCAAGCAACAGCTTTTCTTTTTACAAGAGAACACGAGAGTGTTTGCAAGAAAGTGAGGCAATGTTCTTTAGAGAACCATTCCATTGCTCAAAGAAAGTAACTTAATAAAAAGAGGGTCAGCTAGTAACATCAATCACCATTTCATTCCTCATGCACAAAGGCAACGAACAGGGGCTATATTTCTGCATTGGCATTTAGGATGTTTTGTCTTGGAGTAGAAGCTATGAATTTGAGAGGATCATTTTGTTGTAAGCACTTAAACAAAAACTATATTTGATTACTGTTGTTTGCTAATGACTTATATTAGAAGACAAGTCAAGGAAATTCAATAAATTCACTCCCATTCTCAGGTCTTTGAGGTCACCAGAACTCTATGGCTCAAAGTAGTCCTACCGACGTGCCCGTGCAGACCTCCTGTCATGCCCAGGTGCCACGGTGACAGATGCTGTGGAGACACACAGATGGCACTTCAATTTCACCAGGATCTCTTCATCTGTTTTTTCTTCTCTAACACACGATCCAGAACTCAGATAGACACACTTTGGCAGTCAACTAACTTCCGTAGTTCATTGGCATTCCATTGGAAAACATTGATTTTTGTCTTCCTTCAAATAAGCACATGCATTACCCACGTTCTGGAATAATGATGCAGTTTAATATTTTCATATACCAAGACTCTCTACTAAATTGAATCACACCTTAAAAGCTAAAATTTTGGGCCTATTTATGTACTGTTAATTTATGTACATGAGGAATAACAGAACTGCCCCAGAAAGCAGCAAGATCAATGCAACAAGTGTACTTGAACCAAGGGAGTTACCACTACCTGGGGGAAGAGGGATTAACAGTATCATGACTTTTTCTGTAATCTAAAATTTTTGAAAATTTAAATCATCACTTTTTATTATTCATCAAAAAGCACTATTCATAAAGGAAGAGGGGAGAGAAAATAAAGCAAGGAAATTTGAAGAACAGAAAGAGGTAGGGGTCAGGTCACCCTGATGGCTCCTTAGGGGATTGGAATGTTCTGCTTTAATGAAAACTATAGCTCTCATGCAGCATGTTTGTTGAAGTTCCAATATGTGTATGGAAAAAAATTGTATTCTGAAGCTTAATTTGGAGATAGATATGGGTGAATCTTGTTTTTTTCTGTCCTCTTGGCCTACTGTGCAAGATGACTCAAGGCTGAGGTATAACTCAGTGCTGGAGTACTTGCCTAGCAAGTGCGAATCCCTGGGTTTGATTCCCCAGCAGGACCCGGTGGCACATACACATCATCCCAGCTCTCCAAGACTGTGGTGAGTTCAAGGTCAGCTTGGGCTGCATAGTAAGTTCAGGACTAACCTAGACTTTAGAGAGAGATACTACCTCAAAAAACAGTGACTAAATCTGACTTTATGTGATTGATTTTATTTTTTTATAATGTCCATGTGGACAAGAAAATTTACACTTTGAATATATATATGTGTGTGTGTGTCTGTCTGTCTGTCTGTGTATATATAATATATATATGAAAAATATATATGAATACCAGTCTAAATGCTGTTCACAATCTGCCTAAATTTTTTTGAAAATATTTCAAAGATTGAATATGTAATTGTGGCCAAAGTAGTCACAATGATTGAAATTTCTTCCATGAAAGATATTTATTTCACATATCTCTCAATTAAATTTCTCTTTGATAGGCAAATGAAGATAAAATTACAAATAACCAAAAAAGTTTATACAGACCCAAGCTAGTTTTTTAGTTTTATGTTAACATTGAACTATGTTTTAATGTTTAATTTTTTAAAAGTTTTGAAAAAGCTTTCTAGTGTATATCATACTTACCATTCAAATGATGAAATTAAACAACATCCATATCTAATTTTCTAAGTTGCATTTTATTAAATGAGACATAAAGCTAAAAATGACATATTATTGAACTTTCCAATGACTAGGTTTTAGTAGCAAAAATGAGACTTTTTCATCATCTGAAAGTTACAAGATTTAAATAACTTGTGGCTGAGAGTCCATTAACATAGTAAAAGGCATTCAATGAGGACCAAGAGGACAAAAGTCACTGGGAAAAAAAATTATATTCATCTATGAAAAAAAGGGAAATTCCCCAAGTTTTTAGAACAAAGTACATGAAACAAAGTATCTAGGCATTTGTACTTCTGTTTCTAATGAATAGTGTGTGTGTGCGCATGAGACATTTATAGTACAGAGTTCTTTCACTCTATTTTTAAAAGTGAATAAGATTTATTTCTATACAGCTAAAATCTAAAGCATATTTTTTCTTTTATGTTGAGTCTTAGAACAGCAGTCTCTGTGGAGACTAGTTGTCTGAAATTCTCTCTAGCATGACCATTCAGGCTTAGCCATAACCCACCTAAAGCTGAGTCATTGATTGACACGAGGCACTGGGGCTGGCAGATGAATTTCTCTGGTTTAAAGTTTAATGGAACAGATCTTTTGATCTCTGATTCTGTAAGGAATCTGTAGCTCATTTTCTCCCTCAGGTTTTTCTGGTGCTAGTACGTGGTCAGGTCTAGATCATATTTTGATGATCTTATTTAGAATGTAATGTGGTGATGTCAGAGCTACTAACCCAAAACAGCAACTTACATTCATATTCTACAGGATGTTTGTAGGTTTGTTTCTCCTTCCTTGGGTACTTAATCTCTTTAGTGCAAGTGAGACAGAGCTTCCGTTCAGATCAAGTGTTAGACATGATATCCTACATGAACACCAAATAACGATCATGTAATTCCACATTTATACCCTATTTCTAAAGTGAGTGTAACATCAATGTAACATGGCATCGAAGCCTGAAAAACTAAAACAGGGTAAACTATTTCTTATTTTCTTATAGTCCAAGCTTTTCCCCTAAATTACCAATGTCTGAGTCAGCGAGAGACGGGAAACATTGCAAGTCAGACTTCCCACAGTCTAACTCATCCAGCAACCCTAGCCTGGTCTAGAAGATGCAGTCTCATGATAGGTAAAATCTAGTTGAAGTTCTCTAACTTTTCTTGTTTATTGAAGGCTTGTCTTGACAAGCTTAGAATCGTGTACACACAGGGAAATCCATTGGGCCTTCTTGAATCAGGTGAGACTGTCGTTCTCTTCACAACGATTCAGGGTCCACTCCAGTTCAAGCCTACTTAATTGAAGAAGAAGAGTTTTGAGGGTATAAAATATGAAAAGTCAGTTTATTATGGTATTTCTTTCTGTGTAGACTACTATTATAAAATTCATTCTTTCAGGCCCTTGTCAGAAAATTGAGAAATAAGGTACACTTTGGCATTTTCTTCCAAATTCCACTCATATTCAAATAAGACGATTCTTAGCTGAATTAAAATTGGAATGAAAGAATATCATAGAAAATTTCAAAACAACATTTTTTGCAAGCCTCCCTTATGAGCCTTTTTTTTTCTTAAAATATTCTAATATTCTTTTTCCAGAGGTGATCAAGTACATATTTGTTTTACCAGAGCTTTGGGGAGACTGCAAACTGTTGATAAGGCCAATAAAGCTGAGTTTTAACCTTTTTGCATTTCAATGGCATCATCAAAACCTGATGATACTGCATCGCACACCCAGAAAATGCCATGGGCACTGCACAGAAAATGAAAATTGGTTCTAAAAGCCCGTCACTCTGGCATAGGATGCTCCTCTTCGGGCTACATATGAAAGAGGATCAGAGACAAAATGGAAAAAAAAATATTATGACTGGAAGTGAGAGCAGAGCCCAGGAAAATGAAGCGCATGGAGGGGTGAAAGGGAAGAGTGAGCGTCTGTAGTTAGCGCCAGTGTTTTAGGAGAATTAAAAACAAAGCCACTTTAAAAAATATAAACAGGCAGAATGCCAGCTGAGATACTGACTAGTGCTATAACAAACCTTGGTAAATAGTGAGCATCTGAAAGCAAACAGAGCTTGTGGAGAGAAGTTTGACATCAATTCCATTGGCTACATTTTTCATAAATTACCATCCATAATAAAAGTCATTCTGTTATATTGCTTTTGAAGTAAGGCAACATTGAATACCAAAGACGGTTTTAAATAAAGGCTGAATGTGATCACATATCCTCACTAAACAGACACATAAGGCAATTTTAATTACTGTGTGCTTGAGCAAGAATGAAATTTCTTATGTTTACAGATATTATTTAAGAACACCAGTCAATCGAAACAAAGGTAGAGGAAAGGCTTCTCCCCTCATGCTCACCATTGATTTCTGCCCTGCTAGCAGCCCGGTTTCCTTATTCAATTAAGCAACATGACCTTGCAAAAATGTTAAATTAAATCAAAGTTCACTTAGAAATTTCTAATATGTACAAGTTAAAGGCTGTAACTCTTCCAATGGGAAGCCATTTATTATAGGTTACCCATTTAGTTTGTCCGTTTCAATGAGTTCAGGTGAATATGCTAAAGCCACATCAATAGGACATACATCCATATTAAGATTTAAAACAGGCAAAATGTTTTAAAAAGAAAAAACACTGTCCCAATGAGGTATTTTTATAGATTTGTTTCAGCAGGACTCAAACAGAAAGATACCATGGAGTCAGCACTATTATTTCCTCAGTTCCATTTCTTTTGACTCATGGAGTCTACACAGCTAGTAAGGTTTTTACAGAAAGCACGGGCCCTCTCACATTAACATGAGTAGAGGCCCCTATCATCTAAGGGGTGTGTTCCATGAAGAGAGTAAGGCCAGCGAGTGGCTCTTAATTTTCTAACACCTGCCGTATAATAAATGGGCCAATTTGTATGACTCAAGGATGAAGTACTGACCCATCAGCCAGAAAATGCATCTACTCTCCAGTCGGAAAACCGTGACTTGAGATATCCTCTCTCAAGTTGTTCCTTTTTATTTTGCCACCACGTGATGTGCGTTTGTTTAATAAACTCTCCTAACCAGAATGCAGGAGCCACAACCACCTTGCCCACTTGCCTTGACATATAACTCTCTGCAGATGCCACAATCCAAATCAAAAAAGGATAACGTGGGGCTGGAGGAATTGCTCAGCTGTTAAAAGCACTTGCCTAGCAAGTGCTAAGTACCCTAGTTCGATTCCCCAGCACCACATAAACTGGGTGTGGTGGCGCATGCCTGTAATCCCAGCACTCGGGAGGCTGAGGTAGGAGGATTGCCTTGAGTCCGAGGCCAGCCTGGGCTCCGAAGTGAGTTCAGGACCAGCCCGGACCACAGAATGAGACCCTGTCTTTAAAAAAAAAAAATGATAACTTGCCAGACCTAAATTTTAGACTTGCTCTCCTTAATTATTTATTTTATAAAATTTACATGCAAAACCTACCAGGTCCCTCTTAACTAAAAAGTAGAGGAATCGATTCTCCTTATTTTTGTCCAAATCTTTGTTTTATTTTATATAGTGACCCACTTGTTTTTTATTAATTTTACTGAGTTTAGTCATACATTAGCATGCTTTTCTGTCTCCTGCCGTTCCCTCTTCATTTACCGGATTTCTTGTAAGATTAACTCGAGACATACTTTGAGGATGTACTTTTCCCATCTAACTCTTTACACCCTGGGTCACTTCCATAAGAATTTTGCCCACCCACTCAATCTTCAATCTTCAGAGCTGTAGGGATAACTATAAACAAATCTTTGTCTTCAGCAGTGAAATTCCCCCAAATTCCTTTCTTTGTAAGATAACGTGGTAGCAATCTCTATTTCACTTTCTACTTCTTCCACTCCTTCTCTAGATTTGCATATTTTTATTCATGGAATTATTGCAGCACTTTTTTTGTGTTGTTCCCAAGACTCACGCATTGTAATTGCGCACAAATTCTATTTGTTTCTAAGATAAATAAATCTAACTAATGCCTTGCCTTAGTCTCCGTTACCCTGAAATGTAGTGCCTAGACGCCTATAACAGGATCTTTATAGCCTTCTTGCTAAACCACTCCCCCTTGCAATCTTTCTAGAACTATTAGAGCCTAGCTTCCATCATACAAATCCCTTGCTGATTATAAAGAAGCCTTATAATAGCTACAATTATTAGAGTCTACATTCTTGACAAGAGTTTTGGTGCCCATTACAAGCAGGGTCCCAACCTCCCTTTACAGTTTTCCCATAACTGTCATTCAGGAAATGTCCTATCTGGTGTACTTGGTCAACTTAATTGTGTTGTTCTCTCTACATGTTTACTAATAATAGTGCTTCTCTGTGGAAACGTTATTCACTAATTTATATCTGTTCAAATTTTAGCTACTCTGAAAGAGACAGTTCAAATATAATTGCCTTTGTGATCTTCAGCCACAGCCCCTTGACTGACAGAGGTGGAAACACCATGCATTCTGAGTGCATTAATATGATTTTCTTACTCATTGATGATATGCAATTTAATATTTGGTATGTGTTCTATCTTCTCTGCAGTATCTGCCCTCTGCTTTTTACTAGTTTAAAATTATCTGAGTGAAAACCCTATATATTCCTTATCAATTCATTTCCATCAGTGCTTTGTACATAGTAGGTATGTGTTCATTAACATAATTTTAGCGACTTGTGACATAAAGTCTATAACTGTTATGTTTAATTCAATGGTTGAACACAAATGCACAAATTTTAGTCATTTGTTTAATATATAGACATCAAAAAAGAAATGTATACACTTAAATGCAGAAAACTGAAACTCCAACCTTTCTGGTACTCCACCCAGAGGAGAACATCACAATACAACCCTCTGACTCTTCTGGCAGATGCAGCATTGAATTATCCCCTTACAGTTCTCTGCATCTGACAATTTTTAGAAGTCAAATTTCTGTGCAGCTTCTACAGAAGTTATATTTAGGGACTTCAATTTTATAATGTTCCCAATCAAACTGTACTATTATTAACTTCTAGGACTTCTAAAATCATCTGTGTACTTAATTTTATCTAATCTCATTGCCTTTTGAATTCCGTGGTATAATTTCATGGCATTTATAGCCCATGCAAAGTATATGGCCCTTTATAAATCTTCTCTGCTGAGTGCACAGAGAGGCACACAGGAGCAAGCAGGTGTCCGTAGGAGGTGATGCCCTCAAGGTCCTTCTCAACAAAAGCAGGAACTTAAATGGTGACTCAAGCTGCAAAAGGAGATTTCAGTATCTTTTCCAGCTGCCAGGGTTGAATTTGCAAGATATTTAACTCAAAGTTTCTTTCCTTGGCATTAGAAATCTAAGTGTCTTTGCATAAATAGGAGGGCGCTTGCAATGTCAAAGCAATGCTTATAAAAAATAAAAATTGTATCAATGCACTATTTTTTGAGAATAATTGTCTGCCACTAGACACCAGATTAATGATTTAGACGAGGAGGTAATATGCTGTACAAGCCTTCAGTGCATACGGTATACTCAAAGTTTCCAAAATATCCTTAATATGTTATTACACAAATGTTGTTCTCCCATAGAATGTGTACATTCCTATTAATATTCTGGAATATAAGTTAGAACTAAATGTTTGGAAAAATTACCTTTTCTTTACATATTTCCTTCAAGCTTATTTTTCATTGACCATGGTTCTATATATGTATTGTGCGCACCATATCTTGAAATAATGTATACTTTGTGGAATGGCTAATTATGTGTGACTTTACATAATTATCTTTATTTGTAATGAGATCACTTAAGGTGCCTTAATCATGTAGAACCTAAGTGATTTTTGTCTTTTATTTGTGAGTAGATTGTACACTGTCATTAACTCTGTCACTGTGCTGTATAGTGGAACCCTTAACCTTACTCCCCTTAACTAAGTGAACTTTGTGTCCTGTGACTAGCACCTCCCCAGGCTCCTTGGTGGTCATTTGTGGATCCCATAAACAAGCATTTTCTTAATGCTGACTCTGCGCCTATCGCCGCGCTCCCTAGCTTTCCTGCTGTCCCTTCTGAAGTTATCCAATTCTCCCCGTGACACAGTCTTGCTTTATGTTTAACAACCATTTGGCTCCATGTTGGCTTTTATTTCACTTCAAAACATATCATTGTACTTCCTTTACTCATCAAATAAGAAGCAACTCAAGAATTATAACTGCATCTCTTTTTTAATAACAGGTCTTTATTTAGTAACAAAGAAACAAAAAGGATCAACAATTTAAAATCAGTTCAATTTCAATGCCAAAAGAGTGGTGGGGCTCTCTAACAAAGGAAAACCACACGCCAAGGTCCTGCATAACTACAAAAGCAGAAAATCTATCCAAGATTACAGTGAGCTGAATTCCACGGGAATGGAAACTAATGATGCTAGGAAACCCAAGGGAGTCTACTACAGGAAGAGCACTTTCGAGCAATAGTTGAAAAATCAAGAGATATCTTTCAGTTCATTAACAGGGAAAAATAATTTTATTTCATAATAGACAAAAAACCTTATCTGACAAATTCAGAATTCATTCCTTAAATTGTTGTTTGTTTCTTTGCATCTGTTGTGCAGCTTTCCGTCGTTTGCTTTATTCTGAGAGGAGCCCTTGAGTCAGGGTCGTTCTATGTGGTCTGGGCAGACCCTTTGCCCTCAACTCACTGTTTTTCTGCCTCAAACTCCAGAGTGCTGGAATTACAAGATTGTGTCTCATTGACTGATTTATTATGGATTTTGTTTTCTAAAAATATTCTAATGGATGGAATTTCATAACTATGAAAATCAATCTTTTACATATAACATGCCTTCAAAAGGCAAAAGTAAGGGATACAGTAATAGTAATCCCTGCAGTTCTTAAATTGGTATGTAACTTTTAAAACTACATAGTTATTTTGCCAAATATTTTTTATTGAGATGTGTAAAGTGTCTACAAACAGAACAAAGGTAATTATTTTATCCTATGAAAATAATTGTGCATAACATTCCTTAACACTGTAAATTTTAGAAAGATTTTATAAATATCTTCCTAGTAGTAGAAAGTACTTATTAAATCCTTCCAATATGTATTTTTTAAACAATGAGCTTTTAATAGCCCTCTATTTTATTTCACTGATAATGTCCTTATTCTATCATCACCATTTGGAGGACAGATGAGAGACCGTACAGTTTGGCCGTTCCTCTTGTTTTGAATCTTATGTTTAATTTCAGTTTTTGCACTTACATTGAACTCTTTGAAAATCTAACAAAGTTAAACTAATTTTATACCATTTTATAAATTTACTCTTTTAAAATTTTTATTATATTGCAAAAAACTTAGAAACTTCTAATTTTCAATCTAGTATTTTTTTTTTCAGTTTGACTTATATAATACCTACAGATTCATTAAAATTATAAGCTGAAAGTAAAAATCTAAATTTAACGGTTCATGAAGCAGGGAATTTACTAACATCATGTGACCATTGAAGGGGTTACGTCATGTTACCGCTGAAGGGGATTAGGAACCACACTTCCATTAGGATTAGGATTTGGGAATCACACCTAGATTGGGAATTGAGAAACAGCCTGGATTGGAGTGTGAGGGATTTATAGGACAGCCAGCGAGGGAAGAGCACCCACCCAAAGGTGGGAGGTCCACCTGGAACTCCAACGGAATAAAAGGAAGGAAGAGGGAAGATTGTCACAGCTTCTTGCTCTGGGAAAGCTCTTGCCTTCGCAACTGTCTACCTACGCCAACTTGCAGATAGTCAGCACAGATTCGCTCCAGTCTCGACTTGTGCCTGTCTGCTTGTCGTTGCTCGTCTGTCACCGATATTCAGGCTTTGGTCTTTGTGGGAGATCTCCGGCAGACTCTCACCTCACCAGCTGGCCTGCATTTCTGGACAAGAGATCTACTTCACTGCTGAGCAGCCATCTTGGACGATCTCTGTTCTTGGATTTGTAGGCCTTCCTAATAGATCCTTTTGTGATAATATCTGTAAATTCTGTATTTGAAAGAACCCAAACTAACACATGTCACATGAAGAAACATTTTATTTGTAGTGAATTTTAAGAATGAAATATCTATTTAGATATCAGATTCTACCAATTGTAGAAACCCACAGAAAATGTACACATTAGTTTATATGTGTTAAAGAAAGCTCAATTTTTCTCTAATAAACATTTACATAACCAATGAACAAAGAAGAAATCATGGAGATGTTACAGTTACATGGATGAGTTCCAGTATTATTAAATTTCAGAGAAGTATTTTCAAACAGAAGCTTTGGACAGAATAGTATGTTACTGGCAACAGGGACAGATGAATAATGCAATTTTAGACTTGCTGATCACCAAGTTATAATTGCAATGATTCAGAATTTCAATGGAGACAAGGAACTGTAACCAGGGCACATACAAACCCAGGCAGGCACCCTGGAGCACCCGGCTTTAATATTTCTCATGTCAAAATCTTGTGCAAATTGTATAACATTTATTATTCAAAAATATAATTTTCTTCTATTAGAAGTCTTCTAAAGAAAACAAAGTTTAATTTGTGTAATCCGATTCCTATTCAAATGTATTAGAACAATGATTCTTTAAAAATGTTAGAAGTTTAATCTGTCAGGAACGTAGTGAACACAAAATTTCTACCTAAAGCTGTGACTCTCCAGGGCCTTCTGGAAAGTTCTTTCTGGCCTCAATGACATCGGATTTGGATTATCCACACTGATTCAATATTATTTACTCATTGACCTTTCTTTCTGCTGACTGAAAGTATTGAGTTCATGTTATATCCATACTTTATTGGGGCATGGTACGTAGTTCCATGGTAAAAGCGTTTGAGGTTGTATGTTCAATGGGCAATATCACAACAACAAACATATGCATTTGTGTATGCTTAGGGAATGTAAAATAGTTTTCTGCCTTATTCATTTTTATATTTCTAGTAAATAGAACAAATCATGGGATGCAATAACTGCTTAATAAATACTTATGAAGAAATAAATAGCAAATTGTTCAAAAATGAGTTAAAAATGACACGCTAAATTTTTACATGTGCTCATGGTTGCTCTTTGTTCTTTCTATTCTGGTCCACGAGGTAACAGGTAAATTCTGAATACTATCATTTAATGTTCTAAAATGAGAGAATTTGCTCATCGCAATGAATATTCAGATGAAAGCTTATGACTTTATAGATAGTGCTTGACTTAATGTCAATTTACTTAAAAACAAACAAATAGTACATATTGTCAATGCTATATTGTTAATATGTGTAATATGTGTTTGCCTCCTTAGAAATCCTGTAAGCGTCTTGAATATTTTCTCATTAGCTTATCTCAAAATAAAATAATGATCTTCCTTTGTTGTACTATAATAATACACAAGCCAAGAAAAAGACAGACTGCCTGTGGCGAAAGCATAAAGATACAATGTGTTTCTTTACAGAAGAACGAAGCTGCAGGGTCAAGTACTTATTCTCTCAGAATGGAATCCTTACCAGGCATCCAGCCGAAGTCAGAGCAGGAATTAGAGAGAAAATCAATATTTCACCACTGAGTATTTTTAGAGTTTAAAATTATAGGACACAGAAGGCTCTGACAGAGAGCAAGTGAATGGCGCACAGTGTGTGTGTCTGAAATGTCTAAAAATGCTTCACTTGACAAAGCCGTGGAAGGGGTTATCCAGAGTAGCCAGCTTTGATAACTGTTTTTAGCTTCTTTCCTTCAGATCTGAACACAGAGACAAAATGTTGTCCTGTGTGGGAAATCTCTACTAAGATTCATGTGTGTGCAGTAGAGTCAAATTTTGAGTATTTTAATTACATACAACGCCTGTCAGTTACAAAGTAATTAGAAAAACACAAATTGGCTCACACAAGAAGTCATCTACTATTCAAATGAGCCTGAAGTAACCCTTCGTACTGGTATTGGCTGATTTCAGACATGTTACTGTACAAAATGGACTGGAAGTCTCAACTGATTTTTATTGATGTTATAAATAGAATTTCAGGTGATAATTGTTAATAGCATTATAGTGTTTTACTATGTAGGGTGTAGTCTAATTTCTTCCTACAATGTCAAACAATTTTGTGACTATAAACATATGTCTACTTTGTTTTCTATAAGCTACAGTCTGATAAATGTCTTTGTGATAATTTTTTATTTCCTCATATTTGCATTCCTGAGCAAAGAAATACTGGCAGTAAAGTACCTGACGTTAAAGGTCAAATCATAACTAGAGAAGCTAAATCAATTTATTTTCTCACCTGCGCCAACTTACCATTATGTTACTAACCTGCATTTTTAGTACTTGAATGAGGAAATAAATGGGCATTTCTTATTTATGCTTTTGTGAATTGTCTGGATCTCTGGTGATAAAATTATTTTATTGGCCCCAAGTATCCCTTTCTTTATATGAAGATTATATAGCCTCACCTAATGAAATGGGATTTTTTTCAGCATCTACTGCAGAGATATATATATCCTTAATATGTTGACACTAACTTGGTTCATTCCTTGTCATGTGAACAGTTAATGACATCACACATGAAGATAGTATTTTGAAGAGCCATGACGTATTCCCATCAATATTCTTTTCAATTTTGCTGTGACAGGAATGGCACATCCCAAGTGGGAGCTACTTTATCACTGAATTTTGCAACAAAATGACACAGAAGTTATCTGTGTCCAATCCACAGGGACCAGCAGTTCAAATATAACATGTTGTGGTAAGCCAGATTTTAGGGGCTCTTGGCTCCTAGAACAAAGTTGAAAAATATAATATCCTCTGATGTTTTTAGTAGAAAATGTATTTTATCTTTTATTGACCTTAAGGTTATTGATAAAAATCAAGACTTATATATAATAGCCTATTAGAAATCATGGAAACTCAGCCACTTTATAATTTGAAATTTTCTTGTAATTAGTTTATTATACACTCACATTTACTTGCTAAGCAGTCAAATCACATCAGTATTTTTCATAATTATTTTTAATACCAGTGTCATCTTCAGAAACTACTTCTCCACTCCAAGATTAAATCATCTACATATTCTCAGCTACTTATTTTTGAGTTTGAATTTTACATTTAAACTGTTAATGCACAAGTGTGTTTCGCATTACTCTGTAGGAGTTCATTCTTACTTGCTTTCAAATTACCTTCTAGTAATCCAAATTCCAATTGATCAAAAATAAATATTTTCTCACTGATTTTATTATTGCATAATATTCTGAAGAACCACTTTTCTTTCCTCCTAGAGAATATTTTATACACACATACGTTTATTTTTACCTTATTATTTGTTTTCATCATGAGTGGTAGGTGGAGTAGTGAGACTAATAGGAAGATGAGTATGAAAATTGATTTAATTTTCAGAGAACTGTTAATGTGATTAATAATAATTAATGTTGCTATTATTGATTACCATTATTTATGTGAACCTTAATAGACCAATGTACATGAATTTAATTCATCATTTGACTCTCAATTGTTTATAAATGGAACCATAGACAAATTTCTTAAATTATGCTATCCATAAAGTAACTAGAGATGGATGATCACATCCTAAATCTTACATTAGTTGTGAAGTGTTGTTCAAAATAACTTCTATATAGCTCTTGATTTCATGTTCATGATCGCCATGTTAGGTAAAAGGAATGATTAGAACAGGATGATTTTCCCAAGTTAAAGGTACACAAGCTAAAAAAAAAAAAGCTTTTCAATTACATATCTTGACCTCTCCATTATAAAACCTATTTTTAATGCATTTGCTGATATCTCTTGAGAAAACGCACCTGGTTTTATTTGAAAGAGCCCAAACAAACCTCACTTCAGCATTTGTGGAATGTTAGGCAGGATCTGCTTGCAGTGTGCTAAATATTCCCAAATTTCCCTCGTAGCGTGAATATTTTTACCAATTGATCTACCTGTGAATCTGCTAACTTGTGTTCATTTATCTTTTTTGCATGAGTTTTTATTTATGTCTTCTCAAATCTAACTGGTAGTGCAGACATCGTCTGAAAAAAGAAAAAAGAAAAGAAAAAATTCAGTGATTCTTAATTAGTCCACCCACAGAAGTCACAACACTGCCATGCGGATTTCTTTTTACAGATCAACCCATATGACTGCAATTAACTTCAAAGGAAAAGACTGTACAATTTCATGATGTAACCAGAAGAAACACCTTAGATATACACAGAACAAATCTAATGAACCACTTATTCAGGTGGCAATGCGGGAATGGTAGACTTCTTGAGCAGACTAGGTGAGATTCAGATACATAGATGTAGAAAGTGGCAGAGAATAAGTAAAAATAAATTTTGAAAACCTGGTGACTCTTTAGCCACTCAGCCCTCCATGACAGCAAAGCGGAAAGATGAACGTAGCTCTTACATTGTGGTCGCCAGAAACACTTCCTAGATGCGAGTATACAAATGTATGTGTTTGCTTTTGTGTTTTTGTTAGACTTTCCCAGCTCTCCTGTTTTCCACAATTTGTGAGGTTAAAAATTTCCTCCCACATAAAATCTGTAAAGAAAGGTTTATCATTATCTTTAAGCAGACATGTCCTAGGTAAAATCTGTTTTTTTAACCGATGTAGCAAAAAGACTCTCATATTATAGACCAACATATTACTGTCCTGAAAACTTATTATTAGGGTGGGGGTAAATGATTTAGCCAGACACAGTTGTGCATAATTTTCTATGCAAAAAAAGCATCATAATCTCAAATACAAGACTTAGAAGGAACGTAACTCTAGTATCTTTTCTCCTAATTTTTAATATGACACATCTAAACATGAAAAACAAAGTCTTTCATTTCATAAAGAGAATGATTTCAGAAATGAAAGTATCATAATAAAAGAAAATGAAACTCGGACTCTAATTTCCAACAAATGCCTTTTCTGCTTTATTCTATATCACTCATCAAATAATGCGAATATAGTATAGTCATCAACATTACCCAGCACCTGCTAATGTTCTTGTCTCGTGTCACTGTGTGAAGAGGAAAGAATGTAGAAGACGTATTAGATAGAAGGCTTGAGGCATTATTCAGAGCCTGACTCAACATACATCATAACAATGTACATCATCAAGATAATTAATTATGCAATTTTTCAAAATAATGCAGCTTTAATGCACTTTCAACAAATAAGAAAAGACAGAGAATAGTTGGAAGTACTGTGACTAATTATGTGGGAAACAGTGAACACTATTCCCTTCCTTCTGGCGTATAGTTGATCTTATGGCACAAGAAATAAAAATACGTACAAGTACTTCCCACATGCACCCTTGTGGAGAGGAAGACACATAGCTACTCAGAAACACCTTCGGTACACGAATCGCCATCTGCCTACTCGTTTTACCCTACTGCGTCGCTGGTTCATTTTCTTTTTCATACATATATATGTATATTTGGTACTGAGGTTAGAGCCCAAGGCCTTCGCACAGAACTATATCTCCATCCTATTTCTGCTTTTAGTCTACATTTTGATATATTTTTCCTAAATCACTAAATTGCTGGCACTAGACTCAAATTTTCACCCCCTGATTTTGCATCCCAGAGTGCTGAGTCTACAGGCCTGCAGCAGCAGGCACCACATCCGGCCTGCTCTGCTGGGGTCATGCCTGTTCATCACGGTATTTTACAGTCAACTAAACATCCCAGGAAATTTTGGTTCCAGACTTTCCTGTGGCAGCCCTCCCACATGGAAGTGTAGATAAAATAATGACGCCGTTATTTGATTACCACATTCCCTTGACAATGTAGCTGAGGTGGGCTTGCTGCACCTCACCATGGGGTAAATCAAATATAGTATAAAATATGTATAGAACTGGGAGCTCTGAACCCGTGAGAACACAGGACTCCAGGCTCAGCAAACAAGAAACCGCTCAGGGTCGTGCAAGGGAGTGAAGAGGAAAGCTTATTGTTGCCCACTCTCTCCTTAATGCTCTATTCTTAGATATTTTATCCTGTATCCTAAGATTAGAAACATGGCCAACGCATTACTCACTCCTAGGCAGTATATAGTGACTGGCGTTCTGTGCCTAGTTGTCTCCAACGGTCCCTATTTTTCACTCCAAATGCACCAAATAACATCTCTGTAGATTCATTTGTTTCCTTTCTCAGCTTTGTGATAGTCGATTTTCCTTGAAACAGTTTCTGAACTCCCAGTCTTGGAACAAAGAGGAAATAAAAAGAAGAGGATGATATACAGCAATTACCACTCCCGAGTTTTCCCGACCGCTACCCTCACAGTAGCTAGCCAACAACTGCGGAGAACGGAAACCATGACACAGGCAGGAGCAGTTTCCTCCTTTCTTTAGAGAGGAAATAACAGCCTCATTGACCCCCACGTCACCTACACGCACATCTCAGACTTACTTAAGGGTGCAGAAGGTGTAAAGAGTCACAAGCAATGCTAGTATTCCGTTTCTCTGAATAGAAATAAAAACACTCCAATTTTGGAAGACGAGAGCAGGAACGTATTACAGGAAACAATCTACTGTGTCTGTTACCTAGAAAACACCTGAGTGCCTCACAAATACAGCATCAAGGTCTGAAACTAAATTTTCTAAAAGAAAAAAAAAAAACACAGTATGAGCTTTCTTACACTTACCCTTTTATCTATATCTTCATATTTGGTATGAAACTTGCTCTTTCGACTCAGAGTACGCTAGTGTGGTTTATCTTGTTAGTCCATCTTATTTCGTATGTTAATGATCCTCAGATTCACAAAAGAAAGTCAATGAAAGTTGTTCTTTTTGTCTGTTATGAATAAAAATGAGTCATGACCTCATATATTAAAGTGTGAAATATGCAAAGAAAACTGTACTATGATAGCAATTCGGCGGAATCGGCTTTGTTACACTTTCTCTCAGTGAAGGACCCTGAAGAGCTTTTCCAAAACAGCAACTGTTTCGCCAAATCTTTGACATATGAGGTGTTCAATAATGTTTTTAAATGAAATTGCTGATGTGTTTGCAGTGTTTTTCTATCATAAATAATATTTTCATGGATGTGTATTTCAAACAATGTTAGGAAACAAAGAAAATGGGAAGATACTATTTTCATCTCAAAGAACCTGTAAAGGAATTGAAGCCAGATATTTTAAGATGCTAAAATTTCTTTTGCAGATGCAATTTGAGGTGCATCTTCTGAAAAAGTAACGATTAAAACTCTATGTGTCAGACAGCTAGATGAATATGAAACCCATTTTCTCTTTTTTCCTGGGTAGAACTAGGGAGCCTCCCTCCAACCTTTGAAGTTAGATGTGGTCACATGACTGAGCTCTCCTCAAAAGAATTGTTGAAATGGTGTGTGCTCATTCCCAGCCTGACTGTGGAAACTTCTTGACTGGTGCTGCATAATCATTCCTGCTTTATTTTGTTTTTAGGTACTGGGGATTGAAACAAAAGCCTTCACACCGAGCTACGACCTCTACCCAGGCTTGAACTTGTGATATTCCCACCTTAGTCCCCTTGAGTGCTTGGATTACAGAGGTGCACCACACCTACACTGGATGTTTTCTGCTGTATTGCTCCTGAGATGAGCAGAACTTCAAGGCAAAACGTGCAGAAATGCAGAATAGCCATGTGGATAAGTATCTGTTTGGCACTACATTGGAGTCAATAAAAAACTTTTATTGACTGAAAACACTAGACATATCACTTCTGTGTGCAGAGACAGACTATATTCTTACCAACTCCAATACATAAGAGCTATAAATTTCTAACAAAATACAACAGGATAGTCATTAGTTACCAAAAAAAGTAGACCTTGAAGAAAACACCACAAGACAAATTTCTTAGTGGCTTTTCTTATATCCAGAGGATATATGCATAACTAAGCCTCATACTGAAGGTTCCATCTTTATAGCCAGAGAAATGGAAAGCCAGAGTTCTGAAAAGTGATTCTTCTCTTCAGAAGAATATTTTATCAATATGGGTTGCCACAAATTCTGTGTCAAACTCTGATTGAAGCCTGACCAATGCATGAATGAGCACGCAAATTCAACATAGTCCAGGTGAAAAAGAAAATAAGTGAGTGAGATTTAAAGCACTCCTCAAGAGATTTTTTTTAATCTACCTAGGTTAATTATTTACTAAGTACAAAATGACCACTCTTTGGAAAAATACAGGAAAATCCAAAGTCTCCATGACAAACACTTGTGCTGTTCAAGGTATAATT
This sequence comes from Ctenodactylus gundi, assembly GCA_004027205.1. Lineage (NCBI taxonomy): Eukaryota > Metazoa > Chordata > Mammalia > Rodentia > Ctenodactylidae > Ctenodactylus > Ctenodactylus gundi. The sequence continues at coordinate 74,705 of PVKB01005474.1, read as the reverse complement.
TAAATTTATTCAACCTAGAAAAAAGATAAGTTTGGCTTCTTTCAAGAAGAAATACCAACAGAAGGACAACATAGTTATGTTAAAAATAACAATAATATAATTCATAAGGCTCTTGCTGTCCACTGACTGATAGAACCTTTACCACTAAAATTAGTTTAACAAATATGAATCATAGATTTTTTAAAAATTATAGTTAGGCAAAAACAAATAAATAAAAATTTATTCTTATGCACTATTCTTAAGAAATATACAAAGTTAATGTCTAGTTTTTACAAGAGATGAATATGAAAGATCACTGATTATATAATATCTTCATGTAAGAAAACAATGGACTTTATAATGTTAAAATATTACTTTATTGAGTGTCTAATATATTCCATATAGTGGTAAATGGTTTGGAGGAGGCAATGTAATATCGTGATGTTTTAATAATTTTAGTCATTGGTAAATTTTTTGTATGTGATTTGCTAATTTTATCACTTACTCATACTCCATAGCATGAAAATAATGTATTTCTATATTGAAAGAGACTGGTGACAAAGAATGTGATGCTTAGAATCTAAGTAGGAGGGTTGAATGAGCAACAGTATTAGGGCTTCCACTAGATTTCAAGATATGCATGGAGAACTCTTCAGTGAGAGCAGACACCTTCTCTGTCACCTCTCAAAGTGAAGGGCCTCTGGCATAGATAGCATCTAACTTCCCACCAGCCCTGAGTCCAGTGCTGGGAACATGTCTGTAGACTTGTTTAACTGCAACAAAATATACAACTGCAGAAGTTTACTTGTTGCTACCGCTGCTGAAGTGAAATAAAAACATCTTTGCATCCTTCCAGCTTTCAAACTTTGCAGAAGTCAAATCACACCCAAAATCTGACAGCAAGGAAATCAGTGTGGTGAGGATAGTTCATGGCTTCTAGCCCCAGCAACAAAGATGAGTGTTCAGAAAGAATGAGGGTAACTTGAGAATATGGCAGTACACAAAAGCCAGAACAACTAATTCATGGAACTATTATGATTGTGAAAAGAGATAAAACATAAACCAGAGACTCAAAATGCTGGCCCTCTTTTCCATCTCATAACTACAGATGTCCAGGCTCCTAGATACATTTTACAGTCTAACCTTAAGCATCTAATTGTATATGTTGAATTCATGAAAAATTGCCTTGACTACAAGGAGAAAATATTCTGAAGAATCATGAAGTTGACAAAGGAAAAGATACTACAGTCTCCGTTACCCAGACAAGAAATAGTTTTTATTCATGAAGAGAGATGCAAGGGATTGAAATGAAAACGGCAGCCTTGAAAAGTTTGCAACTTTCAAGGAGCAAGAAGTTTACAAACCCTGGGGTCTTAAGATGCTAGCCTCTTATTTAGTGAAAAAAAAAAAAAATTATTTGTTTTGCTCCTGATACTCTTGCTTTCTCCTGAAACGGAAACCAGTTTCAACACAATAAGAAGGAAAGGAAAACACAGCCACTTGCAACTGAACATATCAGATTTCAGCAGCTGGAGAAGCCCTAGAAGAGAACTGAACAATGAACTCCATGGAGCTTCTAAGTAGCAGACGCCATTGCAAAGCGCTAGACATGAGTTTCACCTTAGGAGGTATCCGCATTGTAATTTGCATGACAGGGCTTGAGATATTAGTCACTTACATAGAAAAACTGCTAGAAACCCATAAATTGTGAAGTTTTAGGAAAGATAGGACCAAAGGCCCTGTCTAATGTCAGAGACAAGGAGTCAACAACATAGAGACATCAATTTTAATATGATTATTTCCCCACACAGAGGGAAATTTGCGTCACACATCTATAAGTTCAGCTCATTTTCTGTATTTTCTACACTCCAAAGTTAAAATACATGTCCCTGATACTCGCCTGGTAGCAAGCCTCATTGGCTTGAGCTTTTCTAAAGCCAGGATATTTAACATGCCTTAAATTCTTGGTGGAAAATTGGAAAACTTTTTTCTGACTTCTATAAAGAAAAATATTCTTTCCAAATGACTCAGAAAAAAGATCCAGTAGAAGCTGCTATAGCATATAGTCCCTATTTTAATATGTGAAAAAAGAAAAGACATAAAGTTCTAAAAAGAAAGCAAAAGCTACAAGGACTGATAATCAGTCATTTTTTCCTAGTCCTCTGGGCTTCTGGGAAGGCTTTCTTATTCTGATTTAAAAGTCAGGTCAGTAGTTTCCTTTGACGTGGCATTTAGTGTGAGTAGTAATTCTCCAATTCAGCTTCACTTTCTTTGAGGTAGTTACTCTTATTATCTTCATTTTACAAGTAAGGAAACAGGCCCAGAAAGGTTAAGTAGCTTGTCCAAGGAGTTCTATTTATGTGAATTTCAAATTATATTCTTCCTAGAAGCACAGACTGAATATATAAGCTCTACTGACCCATGAGCCATAGGAAAAAAAATCTGATCTTTGTGATTTTTATGAAGTTATACATGTCAGAAACTTTAAAACATTTATTGTACTATTTGTTGTATGATGATCAAAACTATATCAGTTGGGTTGTTTAGAATATGTAATGACTTCATAATTCTAATCACAAATTAAAAATAATTCTTAGCAATTTGAAATACATGTTTTCCAGGTAAGTGCATATGTTTTAATTTACAAGATATTGAATTCATACAGTGTGGTGTTTACTGCTTTTAAAAGTCAACCTCTTTTTAATTGAATTGTTTTTAATTTTGGCTATTTCAAGCAATAAGCAATTGATTTTGAACTTTCTTCAAAGGAATCAGATTGTACATAAAATATTTTCTGAAGTTTTATATTTAACCTTGAAACTGAATTTCCCATGTTATGTATGCACAAACAGGCATATTTCTTTCCAAATTTCAGTAATAAAAGTTAAATATTATTTAGTAACTGGGTATTTTCTTGCATATAGCCAATAAGTCAAATGACACAGAGCTATATATCTACATTATTAAAGACAGACAAAATTCCATGGATGACCTACAGGAAAAGAATAGAATTTTAAAAATCTAAAGAAATTATTCGTGTTATTCATTACTTCTGTGTCTGTAATGGATATGGTTCCCTTAATTGAAGCATTAAATATGCAGTTTTAATTAATCTTTCTACTGAAATCCAACTTCTCTAGTTATCAGAATAATTTTGTGGAGATACTTATATAAATCTATAACATCATCATGGTCAATTTCTCATACCTGATAATTAAGTTAAAGACATTTTAATGAAATAAAGTGCTTTAACAATTGCAGATACATCAGAAAAGGCACATACAGTAAAATATGTCTACGGCATAAAAGCATATTCTAGAAAAATACTAAAGTCTTATATACTTCAAGCGTAGTTTTATATCCTTGTCCCGTAACAAATACAAGCTGTAAAATTTTCTCTGTCCTTGGAAGAATCATGTTGAGACTCCATGCGTACAGCCCACAAGCAAAGGCACAGTGGAGCTGTTACAACTGAGGAGAGTTGTTAAAACGATTGAAACAGATTTTAAGGACAGAACATGAGGATGAGTAAACACGTATTTGGACAAACAAATGGTTATATTAATACCTGGTGATTGAGAGGGACATGCCGGATGGATGGTGGGTGATATTTTACATTGATTGTATACATATTCTAGGTACTGTAACAAAACCTCTATTTATTTTTTTAATTTTATCATTTATTTATTTTGTCTTTTTCTTTCCTGTAGTTTTGGGAGAGAACACATGAATTCTCTTTTTATTTTTATATTTTGAGACAAAACTTTCCTTAGTTCCCCAGACTGGGCTAAATTTGCAGCGCTCTCTCCTCAGCCTCCCAGAGTGCTGGGATTACAAGCAAGTATCACCACCTCTGGAGTGGTTTTACAGAGGATTCCCACGAACTCCCCGTCTTAAAGGAAATGTGAAAATTGGGACTTGAAACTGAATTTCCAATGATTTCATATTTAATAAATTATGTTCCTGGTCTTCAACTTTAAAATCTGAAAATGTAGACGCTCAATCAGTCACACATCGTAGCTGAGTGCCCATTGCAGGCCAATCCACACTAAGGATCACCGATAATGCAGGGAGCAGAAAGCCAAGTTTCTGTCTCATGAACTTTTTAGTTTGCTAAGGAGAAGAGACAATAAAAAAAAAAAATAAGTACAGAATGTATGAGGGGGCAATGTACACGTGAACATAGTGAAATCAAGGTGAAAACCAGCTTGTGAAGTCAGGGAGTCTGGGGGGACCTGCCACAGAAAAGGGGAGCAGAGATCAGAGCAAACCTGGCCACCCACTGCTTGGCTGAAGGGCATTCGCAGCAAAAGGAGAAGTTCATGTAGTCACAAGTAGGATTTGTTGAATGCAGAAAAATAAATGCAAGGAGATCAGCACTGGCTGCAGAGCAAGGATGTGAGGGCGAGCACGGGGAGCAGAGCAATGACCAGGGAAAGAGGAAACGGAGAGCCACTTGGTGTTTTATTGTAAGTCACACGGGAAGCCACTGGGAGACACAGTGAAAGAGATGGCAGATCCTGGTCCAGCTCTGAAAGGACAATTCCTTGTGCTAGAAAAGGAACTGATAGTAAGGAAGCACAGAAGAGGAGCTTGGTCAAGAAAATGATTCTCATGTGTCTACTGGCCATTTGAACTTCTTCCTGAGTGAACTGCCTCTTCATTTCATTTGCCCACTTTTCAATAAGGTCCTTTATTTTGGTAGGCTTACTTTTCTTCAGCTCCTTATGAGCTTCTTATCTGAGATGTTCAACATCCCTAGCCATAAGAGAAATGCAAATCAAAACAACACTAAGATATCGTCTCACTCCAGAGAGAATGGCCTATAACAACAAGTCGAATAGTAATTAGTGCTGGTGAAGCTGCAGGGAGAAAGGAACCCTCCTGCACTGCTGGTGGGAATGGAAATTTGTACAACCACTCTGGAAAGCAGTATGGAGATCTCTTAAAAGACTGGAAACAAATATCCCCTTCAATCCAGCGACACCACTCCTGGGAATATATCCAAAAGAGGCCAAAACAACACAAAACCGAGATATGTGTATACCCATGTTCACAGCAGCACAACTAACAATAACTAAAATATGGAAGTCACCAAAATACCCATCAACAGACCAATGGATACACAAACTGTGGTATTTATACACAATGGAATACTATGCATCTATAAAGTCCAACCGCATGGAGGTTTTTACAGGCAAATGGAAGAAACTTGAGAACATCATGCTTAGTGAAGTGAGTCAGAAGCAGAAGGTGAAACATCGGATGGTCTCTCTGATATGAGAAACCCAGATCACAACTCTTATGGAACTTAAAATGAAAAACAAAGTGGAACAGTGGGGTAAGGTTGGGAGGGAGGGAGGGGAAGGGAGGGGGAGGGACAAAAGGAGAGTGGGAAAGTCCTTGTCACCTAGACAAGATAAGTGTGCACAAAATGCTCAACTTCATTGTAAACCTTAAATTTTGTACTTATACATATCAATAAAATGGAGAGAAAAAAAAAAACAATTATCTACCATATCAAACTCAGTGAGTACAGAGCGAGAGACCCTGTCTCAAAGGAAACTGAATTTTTATTGACATGAAATCATTTTCTTACTATCTTAAATAATCCTAAATTACTTTTATAACTGATCATCATAATAAATACCAATTCAAAATAATTCAAAAATTTAGATGTCCCATTTATAAAACAAGTGAACATTGCATGGAAAAATACTATTAAAATATTAATTTTAATATATGTCTCTTCCTGCATAAATGTACTAGGACACAGGACTAGAGTTCAGATTTTTACATGTGTAAGTGTACCTAGTACATACGTGAAAACTGAAAAGGATGAGTAGAAGGGTGTTTTTAATTGGCATTATAAGTATACATACTTGTGAGGGCACAAAGCAATAATCCCATATATGTACACAAATCATTTTAACTGGAAGTCTTCAAAATCCTCTTACCTAGTTACTTTGAGATGCAAAATAAGTCATAATAAACTACATGAACTTTTTAGTTTGCTAAGGAGAAGAGACAATAAAAAAAAAAAATACTATGCCACAGAACATGCATTTCTCCTACCTGACTGCATTTTGGAACCTATTGTCCACTCCACACCCCTCTCCTCTTCCACATTCGCTGCTAGTGGCCACGGTTGTGGTTTGGATCAGTAGTGTCTCCCAAAAACCTCATATACCTATGGATGCTGTGAACTATTGGGATGTGGGCCCTGGCTGGAAGGGATGGATTCTCGAGGCTTGGCCTGAAGGGTGTGTGCTGATTCGGCCTTTCCTCCCATCCCAGGTCCAGTACAGCCAGCACGGAAGGAACTCTGTCTCTGGATGGTCCCGCCAATATGAATCCACCATTCCCAAGCTGCCTGGTGTGAATGAATGGAGACCTTTTGAAAATGTACGCTAAAATAAATGTTTCCTTCCTAAAGTTGCAGGTGTCAGGTATTCTGTCCAAACATCAAAAGAAACTAAGACGATCACCGTCCTCCTTGTTACTTCTAAGATGTCAACATTTTCAGTGTCCACCCATGAGTGAGGATAACTGCATTTGTCTTTCTGTACCTGGCTTATCCCATTTACCACAGGTGTCTCAAATTCCATCCATGTCACCACAAATGGCAAGATTTTCTTCCTTTTAGTAGCTGAATAACCTTCCATTGTGTATGGATAGTACATTTTCTTTATTCATCTCTTGGTAAACCTTAGATTTGATTCTATATCTTAGCTGTTTTGATAACAGCCAGAGCTTTAATAAGCAGGGAGGTAACCCTGGACATACACCTAGCAGTGGAATTACTAGATCATCACACAGAATTTCCATTTCTAGGTATTTCTGGAATCTCCATACTATCTCCACCAGGCCATGATAATTCTCATTCACACAAGAGTGTAGATATTGATTATCTATATGAGCAACTCACAAAGCATGACCAACAGACTAGTGGTGATGTCATTTGCTGAAATATTTAAATAAAAATCTTAGTAAGGCTTCAAAAAACATTAAATATAACTTTCAATTTACAAAGGAGTTACTGTACTAGAAAGGTTCATGTACTTTAGGGTAGGGGAAACAAGCAAAATAAAATAATTCCACTTTGCTTGTTAAGTAAAAGTGAATTTAGTTTAGACTCAAACATGATGGGGGTTGGGAGGTATCTATACCTAAAGCAAGGCAGTAAGAACTTGTTGTGAAATTTTGGCATTGAAGGTGTGTGGCACTCCTGACTATGCTCACTCATGCTAAATATCTTCTTAAGCCTCTGTGACTAACAAAAGAGGGTACATAAGTTTTGAAAGCACTTCCAAAAGATGTCACCAACATTAATATCACTGAGTCAGAAGACTAAAGCAAACACTTAGATGCGGAAACATGTCAGTGAGCAAGTGGACATTCAGAATACAAAGGTAGAATTTAGAGGATTTGCCCTGATTGGCTACTCAATATAAGAGACAGATTTGAATAAAGGATGATTTGAGATACCCCTAGTTTTATATGGAGATTGGAGTTGTTATGCTCAAAGATTAATGCTCTTACTCGTTACTATATCAGTTTACAAGAAGAATAATTATGACGCTATTATGACGCTATTATGACGCTATTATGATGCTATTATGACGCTATTATGACGCTATTATGAAGGTCTCTCCAGTCCTTGTTGTGTCTAGTGCCCAGGCATACTAGGAGTCTTGTTCACTGGATCACAAACACCATTTTACATATCAATTAATTTTTCACAGAATATTTGTTTAGTAAGAAAAAGTAAGAAAATTAAGACAGTATAAATTTCAGCCATAAATGCACATTTTAACAGATAAACCTAGATTTGGCAACATATTTGGTTCCTTAAAGCATACCTAGTTACAGTATGCATGAGAACCAATCACAAGCGTTGAAAGGGGCTGAGATCCTGGAGACAACGGAAAAAGGAGGAATACAGAAAGAGGCTGACGCAGAAATGTCTACATCATAACGTGGCTCAAGACTCACCACAACTACTGACGTATCCATGGCCAACTGACAACCAGAGTCAGGGTTCGGTAAGTGCCAGCCATCAGCACAGCGGGAGCGTTAAGTTGATTTCAAACAAAGAAAAATAGGGAAACAGTCCTCAGTTTCTTCTGTGACCTTAAGAGCTGATGAGTCTATCACCTACCATCTAAAGGCAGAAGGATGTCTGTTGTGACCCATAGCTATTGTTGCCTAGGTGACCACAGCATCTTCCTCCCTTAAATCAAAAGAAGCCACTAAGTACTTTTGTTGGTCTACCCATCTTTCCACCCTAGGGCCAAACCTCAAGCCTATCCGAGGAGGGAAGTGAGGCTAGAAAATTCCTTCTGGGTGGGTCCACAGTCCACTCTCTGAAGTCAGAGTTGGCAATATAAACTTAAATAAGAGACAAAGATAGAAGCAAATGTCTTAATAGCGATTTGCTAATTTAATCCTCCCACATACAAAATACCCTCCAACATAAATAGTCAATGGCATTTTATTTTCCAAAGCATTTGAAAACTGTCTGCTTTCCATTCATTTCCACTGGGTCAGTTCAATTTAGCTAAGAATGTTGGTTTCAAAGGGAACTAGGTCCTAAGCTTGAGGCAGTTGCAAATGAAAAAATAGAGGAGGGGAGGTGGGTGGGAAGCAGTAAAATATCACTTACTGTCAAACAGAAAAACATGTGATTGTGCAGGGCCTTATATCCTGTGCTACTCTTTGACAAGCCTGATGTTGAACTGCATTAAACATTAATTTGTATAATGCAGTAGTCGTATAAAACTAGGCATAAAACACAGCAGGGGAAATTGCACTTTCTTACCGTTAAGACTATTGTTACAGTCGTCTGGTACCTCATGCTGTCATCTTACTTAACAGACTGGTGTTTATTTTCCCAGCATACATTGACTGCCATCAGCAGCATTACTAACTCATCTATTGTTATGTTACCCTCAGAAGCAGTAAATCTTAGAGTTAGCAAAAGGTCTTTAAACTCAAGAGACTATCATAATCTCTTGACATGAATTTAATCAAAATTCGGAAATGACACATGTGTGCTTGCTTCTAGCAAACGGTTTATGCTGAACTTAGGCACAGATTTGGTTTTCATCTATAACTCATTTCGTGATGTAAAGCCAGGGAGAACTTAGCTTCAAAGCCTTGTTCCCTCCTTTCACAGGGGAAGTCTGTATAAATAAATACCTCAGTTCTCTCTTAAGTCTCACCCAAGAAGGGTATTTACAAACTAGGCCCATTTACCTTTCACCTGAATCATTCTCTGTTTACTCTAAAGTCTTCCCGCTCTTACTCTATGTCACAAAACTATTATTTTGATTCAATTTTCCCAGAACACTTACCACATTGCTTTACAAAAGCACAGCGATTGAAAACATACTACTTAGAGTCAATTTCTCCTTTCTTGTATCTTTGGTTTCTCTCTGTATTTTTGCTCATGGCTTTCAATATCTAGTCACATTTATAACACCAACTCTAACTACTGCTGCCCTCCTGAAAAACTTTACCTTAGACATTTTTCCAAGGAAGCTCATATTCAGACCTTCGGCTGATGAAAAGAACAAAGTCACTTAGAGAGAAACAGTTACAAAAGTGACTGGATTTCACGTAGTGTTATATCTTCCAGCCTTCTCCCACATAGCTTTTTTGAGTACAGCCTTTATTAATTTTATGTCAATTTTAGAAATAATCTCAGAGTATGACCTTCAGAAACTAGGAGCACAGCTTTTTGATGTGACCTCTGTCTAGCATGTGTGAGGGCCTGACTACTACCTATGGTACCAACCTCTCTCCTCCCAGAAAACATGATTCTCAAGCTTAGCTCAGCTCTGAGCAACAAAGAAGAAAAAAAAAAAAAAGAAAGAAAGAGAACAGATCCAAAATTTCACAACTTGCTTAAAACTATGTGCATGTGTTTTGTGGACAGGAAGGAGATCTTCAGAAACTAACTTCTGGAGTTAAGAACATTCAGAATGTATCTTGAATATTAAATGTCTCATGAATTGCCGGATTTATTGTATTTAAAGGATCAGAGACAGGCACTCTTTCTTCCTGGCAAAGCTAGATATATATTGTCACCAAATAACTATAATTACTTTTGATCTTTAATTTCTCTAGAGAAAGTAAACTGCCCTTTTCCAGTTGTCATTAACCTTCTCATCTTGATTTTCTCATCGATTGAAAGTGGTGTATTTCACTTACTCATCCCATTTTTGAAAGTATCTCTTTACCTCAAAAAAAAAAAAAAAAAAACATTCTGTGGTGCAGACCAATGGATTTTTAAGCACTGTGCATTCCTGAGTAAGGAGAGTTTAAAAAACTTAAAGTTGAACCAGAGCCTGTATTGTGGATGCAGTATGTCTTCTCAAACCTTCGGATGTTTGCCATTGGTAATATTAAGATAAGGAGCCTTTAAGAGCTGACTGAGTCATGACTCCTCCTTGTGCAATTAAGACCCTCATAAAAGGTTCTTCAGGCAGCGTTTGGCCATCTGTTGTCTTTCTGTCCTCTACTATGTGAGGGCACAGCAGCCCTCTTCTCCAGAGGAGGCAGCTGTCACCAGAACTCTGAGAACACACATTTGTGTCCTGCATACTTCACCTTGTCCCAGGTGTTTTGCTACAACACAAAATGGACTAAGGTAATTTGGTTTCTAAATGACTTTGGAAAATATTTAGCTTTACAAAATTTTGCACTTTAAAACTACTGATGTAAACATTTTGTGGTAAGCAGGTTCAAACCTACAAAGCTACCTTAAAATATTTTGAAATGTACATCAATTTTACTACAGTCTTTGGATGTCACGAAATTCCAGTAATGCCATGATTATTCTTACATATTTGAAATTATCTATCATTATTAGTCCCTAAGACCTAAAAAATATCAGCCCACTATCATCACTTATTTTCATAATCTCAAGTGAAAATCTTTTCAAATGGGATAGTGGAGTTAGAAATCAAAGTTCCACATTGAAAGCTTTAACCATCTAAGTGGAAAGACCCAGAGAAAATCATCCCATGGCAATCTGTGATGTATACACATTACAAGCTTCTGCCTCAGAAGACGTCCAATAAATAAGAGCAGGTGAAGTTGAAAATATGTTGCTATCAGTTAACTCTACGTTTTAAATAACCACTTTCAAAACCACAGCTTAAAATGTCCGGAGCATAAAACAAATTTATGACTGACAGGTCCTTTCATCCTTTCCACACCAATGATTTACTCCTGGCAGACAATGCCAGGCCTCCAACATTCAAGTTTTATTTTAATTTCTGAAGTCGGGTATATAAGATAGTAAAATCCTAGATATATATTAATACTGTCAGTCAAAAGATTAATCAAAAATTTAAGTATGCATTAATACTGTCAGTGAGAACATTATATGAAAATTTTAAATAGCAGGAATAGGCTATGTCTGTGTTAGAAAAGATTAAGAAAAGATAGAAAAGTTTTAAAAAAAAACAAGAAACAAATGAAACATGTCAAAATACTTATCAAGAGACCAATGAATACAAAAATATGGTATATGTACACATTGAGGTACAACTATCCCATAAACACAGATAGATTTGAGGCCTTTGTAGGTAAATGAGCACAATTTGAAGCCATCATGCTTAGTGAAGTGAGTCAAATGCAGAAGGATAAACATGATCTCAGGGTTTCTCTAATATGCAGACATTTTATAGAACCAAATGGGTGTGATAGTGTGAGTTAGGGGGGTAAGGAGAGTGCAGGAGAGCCAAAAAATGATGAGGGGAAGGGATTGTAATGCCGACAAGATATATATGTGCACAAAATACTCAGGCTCAATGTAATCATTGTGTATCACATATACATACTAATAAAAATGGAGGAAACATTACCAGATAAAACTAATTTATATATGTGAAGAAAGTTGAAAATATTGAAGTTACACTCATAGACTAATGTGAAATGTGTTGGGAGAATAGCAACAAAACTGCCTTGGTCCAAGAGTGCTTGTCTTAGTGACTTTCTCATTGTTGTGACTCAATACCCAACATCCACAAATTAGGAAGGAAAGATTTATTGTAGCTGACAGTTCCAGAAGTTGTCAGTCTGTCCATGGGTGGTGGAATCACATGGTGGGGTTGCAGCTAGAGCTAGAACTGGAGTTCCTGGGGCAGAGATCTTTACAATACGGTGAAACAGAGAGAGAGACTGAGGGGAAAAGAGGAACCAACATATGTCATCCCTCCAGGTCAAGCCCTAAGCACCCACCCCTTCTAGCCAGGCCCCACCTCCCAACCCTATACAGTATCCATAGGAATGTGAGACTTTTGGGGGACACTCCAGATCCAAACCACAACAGTGTTCCTTTTGATCCCTGAATTAAGGACGTCAGCTCATAAAAGTGACAGTTAAGATTACAACAGTTTTCCTGGCCACAAACCTCATTAGCATCTTCTGTGAACTCGTAACTCTTCAGCAGTGCTCCCCCGAGCCCTAATAAGCCCTCCACATTGTTATGTACCAGTAAGTCAATATTTTTAATGCACAGAAAAGATTTCAAAATAATACATTTTCCTTTTAAATCTGAAAGAGTGTCAGCATATGCTTTGCACCATATAGGCATGTTGTCTGATATACAACTCCATTCTGCATTTATCAAAAATATTGCATTATAAATAATCACCAACTGTGTCACCAAGGAGGAAAGGAAATAGATATTAAATGCTTACCAATCAATGATACTATTGCTTAAAATTATTTTCTCTACTATGATTTCAAAGTTAAATTGGATTGATGATTTCTCATAATCTAGAGGAAGATGCAGTTTCAAAATAATTTTTTTCTCAGCTGAAATCTAACATCTATATAATGTGTATTATTTTTTTGAATTCCAACATAAACTGTGAAAGGAATTTTATACTCAGCTTTGAGACAGACTCAAAAGCGAAATCAGTGTCACAAAAGCCAAAAGCAACCCATTGATGGAGTATGTCACAGCAATGCTACAATATTTACTCAGGCCATAGAGTTAAAGCACTAGAAAATTCAAGTACATACACATTATTCAAAAGAGTCTTGAAGTGTACTATTAATAGCTCAAAGATATTGCTTAAGAAAATTAAAAATTCAAGAGAAAACCTATAGCACTAGTCATCAAAGAGAACAGAAAGATCACATAGAAGCTTACTTGAAACTATAATTCTTGGTATAGTTCAAATAGTTATTTAATGAGAATAATGAATAGAAGAACTCTACAAAATCCTATATTCCATGCTGTCATTTGGATTCAAGATATCAATTATAATTTTTTAATTTAGCAGTTTACAATTTCTATTTCATTTACATATTTTTCTTTTTTGATTGACATATATTGGTACAGTATGATATTTAAATACATGTATACAATATATATGCATATATATGTACATATATAATCAATACAATGAATGTGTCCATTTCCTTAAGCACTTTTTCTTCTCTATTTCATATTCTCAATTATGCATATTTCATGAGTATAAAATGATAAAGAACATATATGTGAAGTTGCACGCTCATTGAACACTTGTAACTAAAATGTTAGCACTATATAATTTCTGGGAAAAATGTAGAATTTTAATAATCTTCTAATTTTTCACAGTAGATGACTTGAAGAAAATAGAAAGTCCCTTGGTAAGTTGTTTGGGCTTTAAATATGTCATTCACAATTGCACCTTAGGAGATAAGAGTAACTAACCTTCACGGTTTTTGATACACTTAATATTCTGTAGAAATGTCCTTGAGTTCCACAATCTATTTACCTATGACTAAAACCTTAAAAATTGAACAAGTCTTATAAAATCAACAGCATATAATATGCTTAAGTGTATCAGTTTGTTAATGTGTATTTGATCTCTTTCATTGCCATTATCCGGAAAAAAAGCAAAACATCAACTGTGAGTCAAGATTCATATTTAGAAAATATAAAAACTAGTGATTCTTATAGACAAGATACATTTTTATTAAATTACTTCAGTATGAAATATTGAATTAGTATCTTCTGAATTTGAAAAATAGCACTTAGCTTGATTACCAACGCTTTATCAACCATGATGGCAGACAAATGGTTATCTATAAGCAGAAAATGTGTCGATGTACAATTCGATGCATCTCAGCGATATAACTGTTTTTAGGCAAAGACAGCATTTCTTTGATTTGCTGTAATGTAATCATAATCATATGGAACTACATTTTTATAGCTGGGAGGTGGCTTTGCCAAGAATACAGAAATGAAACAAATAGATTGCTGTCTGGGAGTCAATGGAAAAAGAAAGATGAGTGAAGTGGGCAGGATGAAAGTCTGACATATTTGTCAATAGGAGGGAGGTGAGGGAGATGTGCTCGTCAGCAGCCTTGGGAGCAGAGAGAAATAGTAACCAAGCTTAACGTGAAAGCTACTCTGGCCTTGGGAGACGGAAGGGAAGCCTGAGGAGTCCTAGAGCCACTGATCAAGAGCAGACTTAGGTAACAGTACAAAATACATTTTAAATATCATTATCTCCCAAATTAGCTAAAATATGAAAAACAATGAACTATGGTGATCAAAAGGATAACAAATTGCTCTTCACAAGTTAATATTAACCAAATGGGAACCATAAGCTAGAAGGAAATACGTGTAAAACATATATCGGATAAATGATCATTATCTAAAATACAAAAATAAATATTGTAGCTCAATAGCAAGGTTAACAAGCCAATTAAGATCATAGGATTTGCATGTGGATGAATGTTGGAAGCTAAATAAGTCAGATTGCCTCTTTGTTTATATCTCTCTATCTATAGAAAGTAGACAGACAGACAGATGAATCATTTAAATGAAACTTTTTAAACGTATGAAAGCTTCTTAAAGGACAGAAATAGAGACAATCAATAGTTCCAATGGCCAATGTCAGGGGAAATAAGGACTAGCAAACTGTAAAGAAAATCCTTTCAGATGTCGTAATAGAAATGCCCCAATCTGAACTGCAATGAGAGTTGCAAATCTGTATAAATTCAGTAAAACTCACCACATTTTATGTTTAAAATGAGAAAATTTTAGGGTTGTAAGTAATCTCTTAATAAAGTTACTAATTTTTAAATGAAAGTCAAAGAAATGCCTATGTTAGTCTTATCAGTCAGTAAAGATTGTTTTATATAGAAACTTGTTTACAAGCCTGAAATAATTTTTGAAGATGAGGAAGTTCAAGTGACAATGAGCAAAGCATCTGTCTGAGCCACGTTTCCATCTCTGGAACGAAAAGCCTGAAATCCACGTTTGAAAGGAGGAAAGGTTTATTTTGGCTCAGAGTTTCATTCGACGGTTAGCTGGCTCAAAGACGAACTCGCATGGCGGGAGGGCATGGCGGAGGGAAGGTGCTCAATCCGTCGCAGTGGGAAGAAGAGCAGGAAGGCAGGAGTTGAAGACTGCAAAGCTCCCTTCTCCCACAAGCCCCAGGTGGCCCACCGCATGGAACCAGTCTTTACCCTGAACATTAGACATCTGACAGAAAATTAATATCTAACCCATACCAACAAAACCCCATAACGTCCATCAACAATTGACTGTTTCTTAATTACATCCTCTGGTTCATATTTTTAGAATATTAAATGTCTCTCTATCTCCATTGGACTAGTCTGGGGGAAAAGATGTTGTTTACTAGTTAAACCTATATCAAAAAATTTAAAAAAAGAGATTCTAGTGGCATCTAACAGGAAATCTTTAGATAGCATTTCCAGGATTTAATAAAAAAAGAATCATCTGAAAGAAATAATGTTAAGACTCCCCTTGCACAGGTGAGTCATATATAATAATCACGTTATGAATCACAATGTAAAGAATTCATTTTAACTTTAAACCATTAAATCCAACTTTAATAATTAATAATTAAACGCAGAATAGATAGTAGAGTGACAAGCACTTGTGACAAATAAAGATAGTTTATTTTGAAACCTATAGATTCCCACAAATATCTCATATTAGGATTTTGAAATCCCTTGTTGATATTTCTATTTCACCTTTTATTATACAACTTACTATACAACCCAAAAATAAAATTTTTGTTATACAACTTGTAACACTATAAAAGAGCTTTCTTTCTCCTCTGTTTCTTTAATTTGTTTGTAGAAGATGGTACTGAGAATCGAGCCAAGGGCCTTCACACTAAGCTATATCCCCAAACTATTTTTATTTTTGATTTTGAGACAAGGGTTTCACTCAGTCAGTAAATTAACCAGGCTGGGGTCAGACTTGTGATCCCCCTGCCTCAGACACCAAGACTGCTAAGGTTACAGAACTTCACCTCTGGGTTTGGCTTTAACTTCTTCATAATATGGCTGATTTATACTTGTGATCTATAGTATCATGTGAAAATAATTTGTCAAATCACTGATTAAAGAAATGAGTGATTAGGGGAAAAATAGTAAACGTGTTAGTGCCAACTATTGGCAATTCCACATCGTTTTTTCCTGCTGTTGTTATTAATAATTATTTTACTGGTTAAAAACTTGACTCCTTGGGGATGGACACATTTATTTAAACATACTGCTCAAGCTTTCAGAGAATTCTATTCCACAAAACATCAACACAACTTATTTTATCTAAAAAAAAAAACCTACATAAATCAGATGAGTAGGGAATAATTCAACAGAGATGGCTCGAGTTTCCACACATCTTGCTAAAAACATTGATGTTTTTGGCTACAGATCATCTTCTGAAGTATATGAAGATAAAAACCAGTCTTGGAAGATGGAGATATTACCTCTTTCTCTGAAGCAAAATTCAGATGTGCTTATAACCCATGAAAAAAGTTTCAGATTCCAAATTCAGAGTAACTCTATTATAACACTAGCCTTTGTAGACAGGTAATAACTGGCCTTCAGAGAGTCACACTGTGCAGATACTTAGAATATTGGAGCAAATGCTGATACTCTGACTACTGCTTTGTTGAAAAGAGTAGTTACTTTTCTCTGATACAGGAATCTTGTATCCTCTACAAGGATCCACGAAACTTCAGCAGCCTAACTTGCTAACTGGCATATAGAATGAAACCCCAGAATCCTCACAGCCCTTGATATAATTCCACTGTACCATTCCTTCATCGACTGACAATTCTATTCCACAATCAGGAGAGTCTAACTTATTTTCGTGCCATATTACTTAACTCACTCTTTGGAATAAGAACAAAAGATAGTAAATTCATTTTGAACAAACTTTTCACCACTACTTTAGTTTTCTGAAATAAAAGTTTTGTATAAAATACTAGTTAAAAGAAATGCTTATGATTAGTACCAACATTAATGATTACAATACGGAATATCAGTGAAATAATAATTTCATTAAAATATCTCATTCTTTTTCACAAAACTAGATCTGTTTCTTGATTAGGTACTTTGAAATTCAAATGCATACAGA
Source organism: Ctenodactylus gundi (assembly GCA_004027205.1). Lineage (NCBI taxonomy): Eukaryota > Metazoa > Chordata > Mammalia > Rodentia > Ctenodactylidae > Ctenodactylus > Ctenodactylus gundi. Next base: position 57,316 of record PVKB01005474.1, on the reverse strand, counting down.
GCAGGAAAAAATATGCAAAAGATTATGATAAACATTCTAGCCTAAAAACCAACAAAAACTTCATTAAACTAACATTTCTACTCATAACAATATTGTTATAAGAGCATGTGTATTAGCTTGGGGTCTTTCAAAATGCAGAATTTACAGAAAGTAAAAGGTTCCATTTGGAAGGCTTACAAGTCTGAGGACAGAGATAGTCCAAGGTGGCTGCCTGCAAGTGTGAGAGCTGGAGGGTCTGATGGTTGCTCGGCCAGGAAGTAGAACACCCACCTGCGACTGCAGGACAGCTGGTAAGAGTTTGCTGTGGATCTCAGTAGTTCAAAGAACAATGGCAAGAACTAGAGACTGAAGATCCATGACAGGAAGATGGGGGCCAAGTCAAGACTGGGGCGAATCTGTGAGGAAGATCTGTAGTGAAGATCTACAGTGTGTGGCAAGTTGGTATCCTTAGACAATTGCAAAGGCAAGAGCTTTCCCAGAGGAAGAAGCTGTAACAATAACAATCTTCCTTCTTCCTTCCTATTACACATTTCAAGTTCCAGTGGGGCCTCCCACATCCAGGTGGGTGCTCTTCCCTCATTGGCTGGCCCACAAATCACTCACGCTCTAATCCAGGCTGGTTCTCAATTCTCAGTCTCGATGTGGTTCCCAAACGCTGGTTGAAGCGTGGTTCTTGATTGCCTCAAGTTGACATAGTCTCTCCAACAGCCACAGTATGTATATGTGCATGAGAAATAATGGAATGAAATTACCACAATTTTTTGCCAATTTAAAAATCAACATTTTGATAAGGTAAAAGTCTCGAGGAGCTAGTCTTCAGTACAGAAGTCGGTGTGGGCATAGCCCATACATTTGAAGATTGTCAGTGAAGGGTCTTCACCGTGACATACACTTAGCAAAGCATTCATTACTAAATCCAGTTTCTACCTTGAATCAATAGTCATTGATGAAATGCCTTCAAAAGAACATGTATCATTTTGTGTAATTTTCCAAGTGCCACTTTTAGAATTGCAACTGTGTCCTTAACCTTTTGGGAGGAAAACTAAGTGCACTATTGTCCCTATAATGACCAGAATGACAATTATTAAATAGTACTTCTAGAAGATCAAACCTGTTTTTTTCCCATTGACACCTCAATATCAACAGAATTATTTTCCTTTGAAGAAAATAAAAGGTGATTAAAGAATGCCAGCACCTAGATGTAGTCAATCTGGAAAGAACTTTTTTTCTTTTAGGACTTAATTTTAAGGATTCTAGCTTGGAGCAGTATTAAGAACTCAAGAAAATTTTGTATGGAGGCATGCTCTTACGTAGAGAGGTACTCGCTTGTAAAATCACCCTGTGTGCCAGGTACTATTAATAATCAGGACACAACTTACATGGAGAAAGAAAGCTACAGCTAGAGGATAATAAATTCATATTAAACACTCTGTGTATCCAATTCCTTTCTAAATTCTCCCATAAACACATATGTGCTATAGGATTAGACAAAGAATAAATGAAATTCTGAAATTCTTAATTACACAATAATGATAAAGTTACATTTTTCCTTCCTAGTTTCTATGATTTAAATATAACTGTTCCTAACATGCTAATATATGCTACAATTTTTGAGTTATCTGTAAAAGTATGTGCTATGGAAATGATGAAATAACATAAAATTTGCTAAAGAAATGAAAATTATGTATTTTTTGACCTAAAGCTGCTTCAGTAATAAAAATCGTATCAAAGGGGATTTTGGTTTGGTCAACCTATGAGTCCTTTTATACATTAGAGTGGGAACGTGAATACTTAAAAACTGAGAAAAGGATAAAAAATGTCAGCCTGTGGGCTACAGAGCAAAGCCCTGTCTCAAAAAAAGTGCTATCCTGAGTTTTAACACAGACAATTTAAGGAAAATTATGCTAAAATGCATATAATGCTAATCTTTCCTTTCATGTTAATTTTTGATATCAAGTATACTAGGCCTAATTGCATAGACTTGACGACTTTAGTAGTTGAGATATCTTATTAGATTTTTTCTTCCTTTCATTTGCACAAATTTATGAAAAAATTAAATAAAGTTGATTTCAACATGATGTGATATAAAACCAACTAACAAATCAACTATAAAAATAAAATTTTCTCAATCTCAAAGCATTTCATTTGGTAATTAGAATGGAATTATTAAAATGATAGAAAAAGTGTATTCTGTTTCACTAAAACTATCCAAGCTGTACTAGCATGCCAAAAAAAAGAGAGATTTACTAATATGTCATTTCTTTTAAAAGGTAATATTGTTCAGTGACTATACACTTAAGGGGAAGTTTAAGCACCAAATATTTATAAACAGGTCTTAATCCCTGCCCTGCCACTCATTGTCTGTATCAGCTGAAAGTTACTTAACCTCTCTGAGATTCGGAAGGAAAATAAGCTATTTAAAATCAGTACTGCTCCTAGGTCTTTCTGCCATTAGGAGGAAGTTGTCACCCTGGAAGATGGAGAGCATCATTTAAAAGGAAGAAATAAGTTTGCAAACTGCTCCATTCCCCTTCCTTCACCTGGGAGAGGACAGGGATGACATGTCACCACCCTCGCCAGCTTCTCTCTGTCTCACCCAGATGAGACTTGGAGTCCATGGCCATGTCTTCAACAAGTACCTGAACACATTGTTCAATGTGCAAGTGAGAATCCAGATCCTTGCTTAAGACGGAAAGTTACATGCCTTGTGTTAGCAGATCTGTTATTTTGATAGGAATGCCACGATGGGGAGGCCCTACAAAGAATACAAAATTAAAGTGAATTAAATGACGAAGGCAATAAGCTGGAAAGAGAAAATTCTAAAAGTATCTGAAAACTACAAAATAAGATGCCCAGCAAAAAATCTGATATCATCAATAGCCTGCTAGAAATAACCATGCCTACTAATCCATGTTAAGTTAATGGCCAATTTTTCCACAATATAAAATCCAGCTAGCCCAAGCCCAAGCCCTGAATGATTTCACAGCACAAGATAAACCAGGCGTGACAACACGTGCCTGTGATTCCTGCGATCAGAAGGCTGACGAAGGAGAATCACCACGAATCCAAAGCCAGTCTGAGCTGCAGACTGAGCTCAGGGCCAGTGTGAACTACAGAACAAGACCCCTGAAACAAAACTCCACCCTGTGACCAAACTCTTTAAATTCCCGTCTCTTGCCTCCATCACACTCTCTGGGCCCTCCGATTTCAAGTACACGGATGGAAGGAAGGTCCAAGTAAACACTGAGATGGTGAACAGCGCCCTTCTGCGTAGCTTGCATGGCCTGAAGGAACTCCACTCAGAGCCTCCTCAAAGGCAGCAGGTGCTGCTTTACCCTAAAATAACACAGCACAGGATGGAGATGAACGTGTGCCACGGCGGGGACCTTCGGCCAGTTTGGTGAGGAGACGGCAAATACACAGCCAGGCTCCTCTGTTGAAGGCAGACCCCTTTTGGAGGCTCTATGTGATGGGGCCCATGCTGCTTACAACAGCAGCCTCAGTGCCACCCTCAACCCTGCCACAGTTCTCCTTCTTGCTTTTGGAACCCATCTTCCAAATCCAGTGCCCAGGACTTTGTCTACCCTCAACTCTTCTTTCAAAAAACTGAATCAAAACGCCTGTACACTTGGTCTAGTAGGGAAAAGAAGGAGAAAGAGCCACCTTCACCTCTTGACCACGCACCGTGCTGAGAGGGCCGTCAGGTAGAACTAGACGGACAGGGACTCCAAGCTGGGATCCTAAAGGCTACAGCATTCCTGTGGGAAGACACAGAAGATTTGAGCCTTTCATTTTCTTTCAGCGTTGTTTTCTTCTTTCTTTCATTTTGTGTCAGTTTAGTTCATATTTCAAATGGCAGGGCAATCACAATATATGGTTCAGTGATAGGCACAGAATTAGTGGAGGGAAATTGAATTATTGGAGCTGGTAAGCACAATAAGGACTTGGTATCCCAAATCAGTTTGTCACTGCCAGAGCTTCAGTTTGAATTTTACCCCTGATAAATTTCCAAAGACTCACTAATTTTAGTGAGTTTTTCTCTACATTGTCAGGTGACAGACATACTTTGAACCTCAGGGACATTGTTTGACTTGATGACAAAGAAGCTTTCAAAACTTGTTTCATAAAATTTCTATTTCTGTATTGTGTTTCCGTCAGAGTATTAACTATACACACCTTAGATTACCCATTCCATATTTGGAATAATCTTCATGCTCAAATGTTTCCCTCCCAACACTGTCCATCATTCTAGACCCACCCTGAGGACTACATGGGACACGAACTCTGTTTGACCTGTGCTAGAAGGTAGTGATCAGTTTCATGGTGGCCACTGTTTCTCATCTTACAGTATTCTTCTTTAATAGACTCTACCCATGTCACAGAATGATACTTCTTCTTTATTCATCTTTAATTACCTATTTGGAAATTCTGAATTGAGTTGAAAATTACCCTTTGTCAATGCTTTAGTGCCCCTCAATAGGCTGGACATATTTCCACTCAGAAGGTATCGCTACAGGGTTGCTCAGTGCTTTTTAAAGTTCCATGAGTGTGTCCCATCTCCTAAGTTACTAGTTCAAATACTATCGATGACCACGCATCCTGTCCTGAAGTCCAATCCTGACTTTTGTCCCTTAAACAAGCACCCTCCTGTCACTTTCTCTTTTACCCAGATTTTCTTGTGTCTTTTTACACATAGGGTAACTATACGGACAAGTTCTCCCAGGACATGTCAAGTTTAAGCCTGTTGTTCAAGATCAAATACAACAACTCCTTTTATTTTCAAAAGTCTCCAAAACAGGAGAATCAATTACACAATCATCTTATTTATGTATTTCACAGCTTTTGTTACCCTTTGTCATATGTGATTAACCTATTTCCACTCTGTATTACATATTATACATTCACTACTTCAGAATATGCGTTATTTATAGAGTGAGGGAGATGTCATGTAGAATGATGTAAGGTAATCAGTTTGCTCTGGCATAGAGAAAGACTTTCCTGTGACCAACATTATAAATGTCTGAGTAGTATTAAGTCTGAAACCAAAATGGGTGGGTAGAGATATTGCATTTGGCACAGCTTCAAAAACATCATTTCAGGAAGAAAAATCCAATTCAATTTTCAGAATGACTGGTTAAGCCAATCCACGACAGGTCTATATAACCAATATCTACTGCCACTTACCTTGGCAGCATTCCTGGAGGGATCATTTTCCAAAATTGTCCTCTTCTCAGCCACTTTCCATTGTGCCTTATGCAAATTATTTTGGCTTGTCTGCTGTACTTTTTTTTTTTTTTTTTGCTTCTACTACACTGAAGAACTTAACCAATGCATTGCATTACACACAAAAGAATAGGCATTTTTAATATCCATGTGCATTTCATTTCTTTGTATGGTGAATTTTAATATTACTCTGAGCTATCAAAGGTGGATGAAAGTGTTTTCCCATTTTTAAGGTCTCCTGAAGGTAATTCTAAGACCAGCCCCCCAAAACTAAGCAATTCTATCTACGTATGGTCTTGGTTACTTTCTAATGGCTACAACAAAATACCTGACTCTCAAAATTTAAGAGAGAGGCAGGTTTATTTTAGCTCACATTTCAGAGGTCTCAGAACTTTCCTAGTCATCTACCAGTTGTAGAAAAGCATCACAGATTGGCCCGGGGAAGGAGCAGCTACTCAGAGTACCACGATAATTATCACTGGGATCGGGAAGAAGCTGGGGCAAAAATATATCCCACCAGGCCTCACCCTTTGTGATCCACCCCTGCTGAGCAGGCCACATCTCTTAACAGCACATAAAGTCAGCTGATTAATTCAATTGATAAAGTTTTTGCCTAACAAGAAAGGGGCTCTGAGTTCAGTTCCCCAGCACTCCTAAATCAGGGGTGGTGGCAAATGCTGGTAATCCCAGGACTCAAAAGGCTGAGGCATGGGATTGCTGGTAGATCAGGGCCAGCCTGGGCTTCACAGTAAGTTCAGGAACAGCCTGAACTACACAGCAAGATTCCAAACACACACACATACAAAAAGGTTAATCCAATTGGTTCGACTATTCACTCCAATAAAAAGCACCTTCCAATTATATGAGGCTTTGGGAGAACATTCCAGATGTAAACATACCAGTTATATCCCACTTCGGAGTGCCAGCATGCAACTGCCTGCTTTACAGGGCCAGACTTAGATGTTTTTCTCAAAGAGGTCCGTGTTGTTCCGGTCAGCAGCCTTTGGCAGCCCCTGGGTAAAACCTCGGGGTCTTCTCCAAAGGACACACCTAACAAATATCCTCTGTGAAAAGACAAGCACTCAGTTAGTTTGGTCCTGTTTGAAACAAGTGGATCAGGTACCACTTTAATTCCCCCTTTTCGAAAGCCCTTAGTAACTTCTCAGCGCTGACAAGCTAAACTAAGAACTATGGCCACCCAGCGGTGTGACTCCCACCCACCTCTCCACCCCGTGTCACCTTCTGTCCTCTCCGCTCTTTGTTCGCGGTGTTCTAGGTTGGCTGGCTTCTGTGTTGGTGAAATAGCAACCAGCTCCCTTTCTCTCCGCCTTCCCTGCAAGGCACTTCTGCTGGTGGTTGTTGTTTTTTTTAATGTTTTTAATGCTTTTAAGTGTTTATTAGTGTGAGGGTAAGATATATAGCAGTGACATTCATAGCAGGGACTTGGTACATATTTGTAAGATATGTTGATAATTTTATATCCCTTTCTTTTGCCCACTCTTCCTTCTCTCAAAAATCTCCTTCCCCAGAAGACTGCCTGTTTGTTTCCTGCCATCTTTCCTTTAGTTTTCCCTGCTATTTGTTTGTATTTTAGGTTTCTGATAGAAGAGAAACCAGCAATATTTAGCGTTCTGTGCCTGACTTACTTTGCCTAACGTTATGGTCTCAGGCTTTCTGAGCTAGGCGTGTGACTCCCCTCCTTCAGTTCCCAGCTAGAGTGGCAAAGCAGCCTCCCCTGACTCTACTACGCAGATGATTCCCATGTGACAATCACCTTCACTGCAATCTTAATTCTTACTTACCTCTTCTCGCAGGGTAATTTCTTAGGTGTTCTTATCTGATTGTTTTCTTTCCACCTATTAGAAACCTTGCCTGTCCTTCTTACCCCAACGTCCCCAGTGCCTTGCAGGTAACAAGTGATCAGTGAATGTCCATCTTAAGAAAGACAGCCCTAAGCAGGGCTGACGCAGGCAGTGATTTTCCTATGACCATTTGCCTGCCTCTGCTCTCACTAGCACCCTGTGCTTCCCAGACAGCTCTGCGTTCCCACTGCAGCAACAGTTCTCAACCCTGGCTGTTGGGAACAGGAAATTAAAGCAGCTAATCCGTGGACAAGGGTAAGGAAAAGGAGGCAACCTTGGAGGAAGGAGGAGAATTTAGGTGACATTGCTTCACCTTTCTGATAATTGGACTTCTGGGTAAATAGACTAGTAATATTTACTAGGGGGAAAATATTTTAACTCTGAAAGTATTTTATAGGTTATTCCTGGCTAACAGCAAAAAGAGCTTTGCAATTTCTGCATAGCATTACATGTTCTGCATACTTGCTTGAGTATAACATGAAATCTATTTAATAGTTCGATTGCCTCTATCATTCATTTGAGGTAACCACTGAAAACCTTATACAGAAGTGACACCTAGAACTCTGAGCAAAAATGCCAAAATTAACTTAAAAATAGAAACAAAAAAGCCATATTAATGCACCACACCTCTCTGAGCCCTTTGAAATCCTATCACTGAAATTATTTAGTAAGTTTTATAGTGGGTAAAATCTCTGATTTATCAGAATTTTTGGTGATCCATCATGCCTTTGTGTTCAGTTATGTACTGGAATTTCAGGGATATTTAAAAATCAATTGTGTCCAGGAATGAAAGAGCTTCGAGTAATATGGTACCTGTAGGAGTCTGCATAATGGCCCCCCAAAAGACAAGTCTATGTTCTAATCCACATGGTTTGTTATCTCAGTTATCCAGGGTTGCCATGACAAAAAGTTATAGACTTAGTGGCTTAAACAACGGATTTTTTTTTCCACAACTGTGGAGAGTCAGAGTTAAAAGTCAGGTTTCATTTCCTGGCAAGGATTTTTCTTTTTTTCTAAGCGTGGTCTTTCTTAGCTTGCAGAGAGCAGCCAACCTTTTGGAAGAGTCCTCAGATGGAAAAAAGGAGAGAGAGAGAGGGAACAAAAGAGAAAGAGACAGAGAGAAAGCATACAGACAGAAGACAGTGTTCCCCAAGCTCTGTCCTGATAAGGTCGCTTCGCCCATCGTGCAGCCCTGATTTTCATGATCTCTTCTATACTTAATTGCCTCGTAAAGGCCTCATCTCTAAATGTCACCGCATTAGAGCTAGGGTCTCAGTATACGAGTCTGAAGTAGAGAAGCACAATTCACTCCATAGCACGGGATTATGTGGTCTAATTTTAAAGGTGGGTCTTCTCAAATGTGTAGTGAAGGACCTTGAGCAGAACTTGCCTAGAGAATCCCCATGAACCGTAAGTCCAATGACAGGTGCCCTTCTAAGAGAAAAGTAGAGGGTGTTTAGACACACAGGGGGTCGAGGGAACTTGGTAGAGATTGAAGTTCTGCAGTATTGCACCAAGAAACCCTGTAGCTAACAGAAACAGGAAGAAAGAATAATTAATTCCACCTTAAGGACCCCGGGAAGGAGTATAACTCTGGTGACCTTGATTTTTGAATTTGCCCTGTGTAGAATATCAAATAATAAATTTCTGTAATCTTAAGCAAAAATAATTACTAATGAGTAAGTCTTACCACAAAACAATTAAATCAGTGTCTTCTGAAACTGAAGTCCTGGCATTATTGATAGAAGTCTGAGGAAATAATTTTGCCACGCAAAAGATTTGGAGAAGGTCTACACTGAAGAGTTACCCCACCCACAGACACTTCATTTAATGAGAATGTCACTATTCTAAAAGAACAAAATACTTTTGATCTTCCACAAAAACAGTGTCCAATATCAGATTTTTATGTACCAAGGAATGATTGGAAGCTAGGTTACCATGAATGTTGGGGACCTCTGGATTCTTTAAAATAATTTTAATTGTGTTTTGACTGGAAAAGAATAACCAATAATAAATTTGAAAAATAGGCTGAGGGACACTGGGGACCAAGATAACATTCTTCAATCATTACTTTATACTAAAAGTAATTCTAAATTATCCTGTAGAATGACTTCACAAACTAGACTTTTTCTTTTATTTTATTTCATAAAGCTTTGCCTTATTTTTCTTAACCTGATAATATTGAATAAATCTAGCTGCATGAAGTGAAATAAAAAAGTAAAATAACCATACTTTTACAAGGAAATAGAGACAGTTCGTCTGACCCCAGTCCTTCCTTCTTAACCTGCCATCACAGTAAATGTAGAAGGTCCCCTCTTTATCTTTATTTCTCCAGAAAAGAATTAGTCATACATATTGTTGAATTGGCTTCATCCCCAAAGGATAAATGGGAGATGAACTGCATTGAGCAAAGGTACATCACTGCACTCAGAAAGCCATTTGCTTGCAACAGGAAATCAATGTAAAGCAGTCTTACAACATTGCATGACATTAAATGTCTATAATCACTTTATTCTGCTTAAATTGTATAGATGTGTTCAGCCAGCGTTCTCCTTCTGTAATCTCTCCCTAGGAAAACTCATCTTCTTTCACAACCACAGGGATCACTTAGAAACTAATAGCTCTTAAATCCCCATCTCTGTCCCCGACATCCCTCCAGAGATCCGGAGGCCATATGGTGCAGTGGCTAAGTACGAGCAGACAGGCTCCAGAGTCAGAAGAACTCTGCGCAACCCCCAGCCACAAGTGGGAAGCCACATTCTTAATCTTAAATAGGTTTCATTTTCATCATCCTGAAATTGAGAAAAATGCGTGAGAAGAGTAGCTAGCCACGATCATTGGACACGTGGTGTATTTGTGCAATCAGTATTAGTAAGCCTATTCACACTGCCATCCAGCATTCTTCAAAGGCAAAATTTTCCAAAACTAAAAAATCTATTTTCTCTTAATTCTTGATTCATTTCTATAAATGCTGTCATCTTCGACAGCACTATCATCTTACTCATTTTATTCCTCCTTTCTCCTAATTTCCCATTCACTAACTTTTTAGTTAGTATAATTGAATAATAAATTTGTATGTACTTACGGTGTACAATGTATTTATGCATATATATATATATATATATATATATATATATATATATATATGCGTGTGTGTTGTAAAATGATTATGCAGTCATGTTAGTTAACATTTCCATCACCTCTCATAGTTACATTTTTTTCTTTTAAAATTGCTTTTGTTTTTTAAATGTTTCATATTCTTTCTCCCAGCCTCTCGGGAACACTTTCTTGAGGAGACATGAACAATGACAACTATTTCTGTTCATCCCAGACAGAGCACAGCAGACAGGGCAAAGTAATGATACCACCAAAGTTCAACTCAGCCAAGCAATGGATTTATTGGGTTTACTTACAGGGGTATTAGTGAGGAGTTACTCGCAGAAGCATGCATGAAGTCCCGTGGGTGAAGGGTCTTTTACAGAACTAGGAGCAGCTCAAAATGCCGTCACATTACAGAAAAGTCCATCCCGGCACAGACGGCACCTCGGGGAAATTGCACGTTGCCTATGTGAGCTTGTCGTCTGCTCTTCTCTCTTGGAACACTTCTTTGAGAAGCTCTTTGGTCTGCTCTTTGGGTGTTTCCTGCTGTCTCTCTTGAGTGCCCTTCTTGCTTTCTCCCATAGCCTCCGCATTCTTAAATTACCCCACGTACAGCATCCCCGTGGACACCAGGTGCCCAAGGGCATGTGCCATAAGCTGGAGGTAACAACTTTGAGAATCCCCATGTGCCCCAGGCAAGAGTGGGGCTCTGCCTAGCCACTCCTCCAGGAGGATCAAAGGGCGTGCTGTACACAGCTAGCAAACTTAAACAAGGTGGCCTTAGCCACCATAGTGTGTTTTAGCCTCAGAACTTACTCATGCATGGATGTCACTACCCCCTCATCAACATTGCTCCATCCCCCCAAGGCCCTCCCGCCCTATTCACCTTGGCCCCAGCACCTGCCATTCTACTCAGAGTTCAACATTTTTCTTCCCTTATTTTGAGATCCTATCAATGCAATGCACACATGTCTATACATTTTTGACATATTATTTTATCATAGAAAGAAGTGTTTCCATCGGTAACAGCATACATCTGGTGGGAATTAAGTTACATAACGTAGCCAGACAGAGAGAGACAAATGCTGGATGATAGCATTTAGTTTTAGTTGCTTCATTCTGTTGTTCTGCATCCTCAATGAGTCATTAATATATCTCCATCCATCCCTACCTGTACGACCTAAAATCAGATAATCATCTCTGCCACTGCAACATCCTTGAAATTCGTTTCCTGGACTTCAACCTTTAGCCTCTCACTGCTCTCTGATTTCTTCCAGCAACACATGCCTGAAATAGAAACAGTCATTCTACACACACAAGTGCCTTACTGAATATGTGATTGAAAGACTTTTAAAATCATACTGAACCAGCCTGCCCGGCCTCATCTTTCTCATATTCCTATAAGGTTGCCATAGTTAGTTGATTCATAGTTGATTCATGAAAAATTATATTAATAAGTCACTCACTCCTGTAGGCTTTCTCAAAGGTAAACGTAATTACCTACTCAATGACAGCATATCTACCTGAAGCAAAAAAGAATGCAAGCATGAACAATTATAACGTAAGTGGATAAACTACATGACTCTAAATTTTATGTTTAAAGCAAATTATTTTGGTACTTTATAATTAGTTTTAAGAGAATTGTCAGATTGGTTTCTTTCAATCAATGCTAAGCTTTTGGGTGGCTATGTAATCGATGAGTAACAGTAACCAACAACCTAAAAAAAATCAAATTCAACCCCAGATGCCATTTTGATGTACCCTAGTATACAGCATTCTGCCAAAAGTCTCTGAAGCAACTTGTATCACGCCCCACCCCCCAATTCTTAGGCATTCGCCTGCCCTGTAATGTTCCCCTGTCTACTGGGTGGGCAATGCTTCGCCTTCCTCTCTTGGCTCAGCAAGTCCTCTCCTGGCATGTTGACTCAGGAAGATAAACACCTTCTTCCACCTGACCTCAAAACCCAAGACTCTGCTAAACTCTAAGAAGCAAGTCGAAGCTCAGGCTAAGCCTTGCAGCATCAAGGTTAATACAAGAGAAAGAGCCTAAAAAGGCAGCTGGGACAGCAAACAAGAAAAACACACAACTCAATAGGTCGCCAAAGGAAGTATAAGGCACCTGGTAGAAATCACAGTTTCAAAACAAGTGAATATCGAGCAGTATGTACATAAGAAGCCTGGGTCTACAGAGATCATCTAACTTCACATCCAACATGAATATGCTGATTGCAAATCAATGTTACTGTGTAATAACCCACTTTCAGTTGTTTTTTATATTAATGATGTTAACATCTCCAATGGGCTTCTTAAAAAAAGGGAATGAATCCTTCTAACAGGGTGAAAGGCAGCCACAAGGGAAATTTGAAATCCATCCTGGCTTCCTGCCATGTCAGGTGGCCTACTTCAGGGCTACACCCTGGACGAAGTGGCGCAAGTGACGCAAAGGTGAGCTTGCAGGTTTGGCATTTAGTTCTAGAGAAACTCAGGCATCTGCATTGTTTTCAATACAAGAGTGTAAGATATCACATAACTCCTGACACTGAATGGAAACATCCATTTGTATATGCATGCTTGCTTTATGCAGGAAGGATAAACACGAACTGAGTGCCTCGCGTATGCCACTGTGCTGAGAAGTGCTGGTCACACAGTTCAGAGAGTAACAAATCTCTGTATCCATGGAGCTTATACTCTGATGGGGAAAGCCAGACTCTAAACTGATGAAGTAAGCCATGAAGTAGCCAGGAAACATAAAAAGGAGCAAACAGAGTGAAGAAATGTGTAAATGATAAAAAGTAATAAAGCAGAAAGATAAAGAGAACGTGGGTTAGAGATGCGATTGCAGATTTAGAGAGTGTGGCAGGGCAGCCCTACACTGAAGATGGCCTCTGCGGCATGTGCACCAAGACCTAAAGAAAATAAGAAATGAGCAGCATAGTTACCTGGGGTAAAGTGAGGCTCAAGTAAATGAGCACCTGCAGAAGCCTGAGATAAACTCACATTTGATTAATGGGCAGCATAATCGTAGTAGACATGTTAGTGCCTGATGGTACCCAAGATGGTGCTCTAATCGTGTTCCCTATTCGTCCTACCAATATCCTTCAGATATTAGAATGTGTGGTATGGCCATTTCATACATGTATAAACGGAGGTATGATAGTTAAGTGGCTTGTTTAAGATCATACATCAAGTTATTGGAAGATCAAATTCTGGCCGTTTGGCTAGAGAAATGATGCTTCCATAGGGTATCTTTAAATCATCAATGAATACAGGTTATGATTACATCTAAGAAAAAACAATCTTAACAATCTAATAAGTTTAATTCAGAAGGCCAACACACACACACACACACACACACACACACACACACACACACACACACACACAAACCTCACAGCAAATAGAAACCCTGACGCGTATTGCTATGTATTTCTCACATCTGCTCACTCAGGGCTATGATTGGTGTATGGTTAATGGTGTCCTCCAAGACATGGCTGTTGAAACTTAACTACCATTTGGAAGCAATGAAAGGGTAAAAATGTGATGTATGCAATTTAGAGGTGAAATAAGGTTAGGTGAGTGCAGCTCCCCCCACACTGTGTAGCTGAAACCCCTGGCTTCATAAAAAGAGGGAGAGTGACCGTAAAATATATAAATAAATGAATGAATAAATAAATAATAAAATAAGCACACCGATCCCTTGGCATGTGATATTTTCCACCACTCAAAGACAAAGACACTGCCAGCAAGAAAACACCACCACATGCGGCCTTGAACCTAGCACCTCCTGAACTCTGGGCCAAAATAAGCCTCCTTGCTTCGTGGCTTACCCAGTTTGTGATGTTGTTAACAGCAAAAAAGAAACTAAGATTGCCGGTACAAGATTTAAATGCCATGAAATGTTAAAAGGAGAAGCCATAACAAAGCACTTAATTTCAATTGTTGTGACTCTAGACATAGTAAATTAGACAGGTAAGCAGCAGTCAGGAGCCGCAGACTCCACAACCAGACTTTTCAAGTGCTACTCACAGCACAGCTTCATCATTTATTAGCTGTGATGTAAACAAACCACTTAAATTTTCTGAGTCCCAGAGTTTTTCTGAGAAATATGGCCAGTAACAGTATCTGTTTTTCTAGGGTTTTTGTGTGGATGAATTGAGTTAGTAGTGCTCACAGCAGAGAAGTTATAAGATTTAGGTCAGTTTCATTATTAGTTTAGTGGCCATGTAATATTCAATATAGGCAAGACTCTAATGGTAATTTGTATGGTTTGGAATACCCTAGGTTTCACTGTCTAGCTTGCAACCAAGTTAGGCGACTTAGGCTCCAATTCTTCCAGTTTCTTATCTACAAAACAAAGAAACAATGGTACCAACTCCATAGTGTTGTTAAAAGTACTAAATGACTTGCTATATGTAAAAGATTTAGAACAGGACCTGGCACACAGTCAGAATTCTATTTTGCTGGTAATAAAACTACTATGTGTCATTTAAATATATTAAGAAAGCTGTTTTCCATCTTGGTTTAAGAAGACATGAACATGCTGTGGTTGCTTCATAAATAGCATTTTTTTTTTCTGAATGGAGACCAGGCAGTGTTTGGAAGATGCTTCTTTCCGTGTCTTTATCACCCAATAAATTCAAAGCATCCTTTAAGAATTTATGTATTCAGAAAAGCATTTATCCACTTTTCTGAAAACTAAGTTCATGCAGAACCGCTTCCTCCTTCTCACTAATAACATGAGAAATCAGGTAGATGGAATGTCACTTTCCTCCTCTGCAATTACCATCATCTCACCAACAGGGTATTTTCAGTATTCGCTCATGTTTGACAGAAAAACCTTCATCACATATAAAGATCTATGACATGCATAATATTTTTCTCATTATAAGATAGTTGGGGAGCTCTGTTTAACAACATACAAGAGAAAACAAATTGAACCATTTCTGTCATTAGCCGTGCTGGTGACATTTCCTGTTGCAGTGAACACGCCTGCACCTGGATTTTATCCCGGCACCTCCGCATCCAGACTGCTACAGTGCTGCCTGAGAGCTCCTAGGCCACGGTGCTCCACATTCTTTCTACAGAGATCTTTACTTCACCCTAACCTAAATCACAGAGAAAGCTGCCCAAAGCGTAAATTGTTTGCAGTCAACTTGGTTGGAAAGCTTCACAGGGTTGGTAAGCTAGAAAATATGTTCTTGCAAATAATCGATCCTCATGAAGCTCTGACTGGGAATGGGATCCCACATCCTATGCTGACCTCAGTCCGGCAGGGAAAAGGTCCCTGTAGAAAACACCCAATGCATACAAAGTGCCGTGAAGTGTCACACTGAGTCGTTCACAACGGTTTAGTTACCAAAAGATCTCATCATGGATAATTTTACCCAAAATCAAATACTCCTGTGTGGCTCCAAAGCTGATGGGATCATTTGAAAGCCAACTGAAGACCATGAAGCCCCTTATCTGCAGACACCTTTCTAAATCTGAAATTCAGCTACTTCCAAATTAAACAATGAGGAGAAATTATCAACTCACAGTGTCTTTGCAAAATTAACATGGGCAACACATGACACAAAGCACCAAAGTATAAACTTTATTCTGTCATGGAATGAGAATATTATTTTTCATAACCAAATTTTAAAATTTATCAACATTTTTCAAAATTTCCCAACTTACATGCTACTCAGGACACCTTACAAATTTTCTGCAAAATCTACGTACAACAATGGTTTAATAAATCTGTTTTTTTTTCAAAACTTGAAGAATACTAAGACTGCTCATCCAACACAGAGAAAACATATGTACAGAAAGTTACATACATGACAGAAAGATTTACTCCTGGTGTCAGAAAGATGATTTGTTACTTAAAGAAAAATTAAGTTGTCCTTCCCCTCTTCATTATTTTAAAACCATTATTGTAATCTCCATTTTGTTGTGTTATGGTTCTGTTAACTTTCTGTTATGGTAACAAAATATGTGAGGTAAGTTAATTTAAAAAGAAAAGAGATTTATTGTCATTTAGAGTTGTGGAGGTGTCTTTTTATGACCAATGGTTCCCATGACTTTGTGATGGGACCACACATCTCAACCGTGAACTAAAAGGAAAAAATAGCAACAGATCCACATCCCACAATCCCTTTCAAATGCACACTCTCAATGACCTAAAAATCTCATGATTTTCCATTCTTAAATGTTGCATTACCTTTCCACAACTCCCAGCTGAGGGCCGAGCCTCTGACAAGGGGCCCTTGGAAGACTGTCTGCACCCTAACTACAACAAGCTCCCAAATGCAGTGCTTCTGATTTTCATTCACAATAATAATTGAATCATCTCAGGTTCTAGAAGTTTTCCAGATCACAGAATATCTCCTGCAACTTTATGCATTTAGGTTTAAAGACACAGTATCACAGTTTGTCGTGGCAAAAGATATAAGGTTTTCAAAGCCACTCTAGAAAAACAATGCACACCCTGTGCTCATATCTTTACTAATGGTTACTGGGAAATTAACATCACTGTGTGTAAAACACAAGGACCAAAAGACAGCCAAATCCCTGCAGGCATAAAATACTCTAGGGTTTCTATAGTATATTTCATGTAGATATACACTCTTTTATTTAAATATTTTAAAAGCACATCTTTAGCTTTAATTTCAAGTAGGACACAGGTAATTGAGAATTGAAATTTAAAAAAAAGTGTTTTTTTTTTTAAATTTCTACATTGGCATGAGCTATTCTTTAAGAAGAAACACTCCCAGGGGTCTAGATAGAAATTGGAATATAAGCTCCTTCTGCTCTGCCATTGTCCACGTTATTAGGGGAATTGCTAGTGGCTTCTTCCTTTGAAATTCAATTTCAGTAGAGTCTGCGCCTACAGCCCTTTCAGGAGCACATATCTGCTTTTAATTGTTATTCCCTTTTCTCCATTCTGCTTTCTGAACCAATTGGTTGGACGGTTACCTCATTTCAGTCTGAAAAACGGCTTCCACATTGATTTCGACATACAACCTCAAACCTACTCTTCTTGGTTTGGGTTTCTGATATTTATGAAGCCAACGTTGCAATTCAGAGAGCCTTTTTCTCTCAAAAGCCTGATCCTTCTGCATGAAAGGCTGACTCTCAAGGCTGCTCCTCGGTACCCTTCTCTAACTGATGCCGTCGCCGTGTTGTTGCACTATAACTGGGCCTCATTCCCACTCGAGGACTGGACACTTTAATGTAAGGTACATTAATTACATCAATTGTCAAGTGAACAAAGACACATGTCATAAACTGGATCCATTCAGGTATTGCATTCTGAGACATCAACATGACTGTGTTTCTTTATGGCTGCTGGTCAAGACTAAAGGAATTCAGAAGAGTAACAAGTGCCCAGATTCAAAATACTGGTCTCCTTGTAATAAGAGACCAGAAGTCACTCTCTCTATACACACGGACAGAGAAAAGGCTACTTGAGGGTGTAAGAGAAAGGTGAACATCTGCAGACCAGAGAAAGGGCCTTCACCATATCCAAGTATAAGGACACTTAAATTTATGCTCCCAAATCTGTGAGAAAAAGAAATCGTTTATTAAAAACTCCAAATCTTTGTTATTTTGTTATGGCAACCTTAGCTGACTAATATAACTCAACCTCATAAAACTTCAAAAATACTAATACCTTCAAATCAACACCTAAAGCTTCCTTAGTCTGAAGATTGGCTTCTTTTCTTTCATATAAAGCATTATTTTCAAGTCAGCTTTGAGGTAGATTATTCAGTTACTTCAATTGAAACATTTCTGTCAGCTGGATACTAAAATAATGCTAGAATTCCAATGTCAGAAACATCAGTGTTCTTACTTCAATTGAATGCCCATAAACTACTGTTTTAAATTCAAAAGTAAGTCATCAAATGTATCTTTAACTATAAAAACAGAAAAGTAAACATTGTTATTACTATTCAACCTCTCAAACTTTCATGAAAGCTAGACTTACCCAAACAACTACACAAGTCCCAAAGGTTCAAGTGCATCTATAGTTAATCCACAGATGGTCTTCTGCTGGTAGCAGGCTGGTGCATGAAAATAAACAAGCAAATCACACAGCAGCTAATTTTTATGAAATGCACAGAGATATACTTAATCTTTTCAGATCTATATATTATGCTTTAGAAATGTGCTGAGGTTCTGTTTTATAATTATCAATTTCTATGGGATTCAAAATGGAATAATAAAAAGGTCAACAGAAATAAAAGATGGATTTTTGAAGGAAAATTCAACAGTTTAAATGCCTATATTTTGAACAAATAAGAAAAAGAAAGACAATGTCAAAATAAAAATGTTTAGAAGTGAAAGAAATTTCAGTAATGAGCCAAAAGTAAAAAAAAAAAAAAAAAAAAACTTCCAAGTTTAGAAAATTAGCACTGATTTAAGTACTACATATGTAGGCAAATTGCTTTTAAAAGATATATGAAGTCAAAACTGTGACAGTTTGGTCACTAAAAACAAAGTCATGTACAAGACACCTCATTCTTTGGTGGCTATGACTACCGAAAGCATTTATATTGGTAGAGACATCAGAGAGTTTCCTAGTTGTCCAGAGATTTTATGGAAAAGGAGTCCAGGGTAATTTACACTGAGAATTTTGTTAAGTCTGACGCAGGTATATTCCTTGAGCTGTCATCCTTTCTGCAAACCTCTAGTGTACGATAAAGTGTTTTTGTTTTGGTGAAAGAATCAGTCTCAGAATGCTACAAAGGTTGGTAGTAGAAATGGCATAGCGACATCCTTCTGTACCATATAAAATGGTCTCTGTGCTAGTTGTTAGCAAAAAAAAAAAAAAAAAAAAAAAATCTAGTGGTATTTTTTTCACAGAACTCTACAAATACCTCACCAAGGAGTCCCAACCCTACTTATTTTCACAACTAATAAAGTGAATTTATTTGCACTTCAGAACTATAGAAGTTATATAACATCCTAAGTTTTAATAATTTAGGGTTTTTAAAAACTTTTCAGAACTTAAAATTTTAAAATGGTCCTGACGTTCTAGTGAAACAGTTAAGAAAACCAAAGACACTCTAAAATTTTATGTAAGAAAAAGTATACTAATAAAAATGTCCTAATTTTTTATTTTATTTTCTAATAGCACTCAAATGTTAATAACAGCAGAGGGTCATGTTTGCCTCTTCTTACAATAAGTTCATCTTTCTGCTTTCAACAGAAAAAAAGCAATGCAAGCAGCCAGGCATATGTGTACCCTGCAGCCCAAACTGACTCAAGGCTTCATTCATTAAGCATTCTGTGTCCAAATAATTCAAGTAAGATAATGTCCTTGTAGCCATATTCATAAAAAGTCTTTGAGCATATGAATTAGTATTTGGAAGCCCACTGCTTACTATTCATGCTAAAGTTATTTCCAAGCATCTCAAAATACCAAGATAAATGCTGCAAACTTGAACTATAAGACACAGCTTTTCTATCTCCTGCTGAGCTCTCTGTAGTAGCTGCACTCATACAAATGGGACATCCATTGGAATTTAAAATTCTCCCCTCACTCCAACTCTGCCTCTTAATCAGGAAGACCACCCCAAAGAAATCTTTGATCTAAAAGTAATGCTGTAGTGTAAAAAATTGAAGAATAGGCAACAGCAGTGGTCAATGCAGGAGGCTTTGATCCCTGTGAATGAGTCCCTTTGAGATACCAAGAATAGGACCCAGAGTCCATGTGTTCAGAGAGAAAGATGATGTATGCAAGAATTTAGATGCCTAGGCCTTTTTTTTTCTAGTGTTCAATGTTATGATGTGCTGTCCTCAAATGAAAATTTCAAAATTCAGTAAACTCATCTGAATTGTTAAGCTAAAAGAAATTATAACTTAACATCCCTCTACACTGTCAATTGCTTAGTAATTGTGAATCAAAAGCTACTGTTTTTCGTAAAAGATTCTTCAAAATACACAATAGCTCAGAAAATTGTGAACATTACAACAAGTAATGTAATCAGCATTAAAAAAAATAAAAGTAAAAGCTACTGATTAGTTTTCTTTTCTTTAATCCTTAAAACACAGGAATAGGTTTCCACCTTTTTTAACTTTAGGTAGAAATGGTGGATAAAAATTTAGGTTCTGCTGTGATTTTTAAGCTATTTATATGTCCCAAAAATTTATTGTGTTCAGTTCTATGGAGAATTCTGGATCCACAGGTTGAATTGTAATGAGAACTTAAAATCTGGCTTAAATTCTTTAAATATCATGGGTTCCATGAATGCTGATTAAATTAGAATTTAAAATCTTCATTGAACTCTGTTTAAACCAAACATCCTCCTTTCTTCTCTCTCTCTCTTTCTCTCCCTCTATCTATGAAATTTCAAGTAAGTAAACATCATCCAAACTCTCATTCTGCTACTTACTAGCTGTGTTGTTGTGAGCTAACAAGTCACCCTTTCTGGTGTCCACTTTTTCTATCTACAGAGACCATGTCCCAGAGTTGGCAAGATGGTGAAGCATGCTGCTTCAGACAGCTAGAATGGTGCAGGACCTCAGAATTCAGCATGCCCAGGGATGATCTGCTGCATGTGGTTCCTGCACCGGAAGCACCCTATTTACCATGAAATGTTTAAGTTGAGGATTCTTCCTTTTCACTCAAAACCTGATGTCAAGCCCAGAAAATTATGTTTGAGCCAGCCTCAACTGGAACTGAGAGTCACTATTGCTGACTCGCTTCTTGGGTTTAAATTTCAACTTTATAAGCTGATCACCATTTAGACCCTAAATTTCTATAATTTATGTAAAAAACTTTTTTGAAAGATAGTGATAAATGCTAACTTTTATTAAAATCTTTAGGACAGTACTATACAATATTGATTGTGTCAGTAAATGTTAGCCAGTAGTATGATAATTATCATCTTTTCATTCTTATAATATGCTACAGTTAAAGGAAACCAGGTAATAACTTTTAAGCCATCATGTTTAAGTTCAATGTAAGGAAAAAAAAGTGAAAGGAAATAGCTATATATAGAAATTCATTTATTTTTGAAAGCAAGGTGATTATATTTTTAAAAGTATCCAAAATAAATACTTTAAAATTCCAGATAACCATTGCTGTTTGCTCATATAATCAAATTTGCTGGAGGTAGAAATACTAAAAATAAAATTAATTCACTATAATCACTCAGTGATCTTAAAATTCAAAGATTAGAAAGCCCCAGGTTTACTTCTAATTTGCTTGTGTAATTCCTTTTGTAGCCTAAACGTCCACAACTTGCCAGACATACCACATGTCAATGTCATGGGCCTATTCATCTTTTGTATCAAAGTAAGGTGAAAGGGGCCAAATGCACGTGGCCCAACACTGGATTCTGTAATGCCATGACAAAAACACATGATTGAGGACAAAGACACAGAGAATGGGGATGTCCTGTGTGAGTGGAGCACCACGATTGGACAGCAAGTGTCTGCTTCTTACAGCTCAAGGTAGTGGAATTTTGCGGTAAAGTGATCACAACATCTGTAAGCAAGGGAAATGCTTCCTCCGTGTCTTAATTTGTAGCTTAATATATTTATTATGTTCTGTCATTTTTTTAGGGAGAAAAGTTTTATTTTAGCTCACAGTTTCAGAAGGTCAAGTCCATTCAAGAGCAGCTGGCAGCAGTGGAAGTACATGGCAGAGGCAGAGGTGGAGGCAGCTTCTCACGACATCACACACAGGAAGCCAAGTCAAGGCAAGTTGAGATAGTCCTCCAAGGAAGGCAGGAAGCAGCTTATGTATCCTTCCCGGTCTCAGCCCAGTGATCAGCCCTCCTGGATCCAGGTGTGGAAGGTGTGGTAAGCCCCCACTACACACCTGTAATCCAATTTACATGCCTGCAACTCACCCTTCCCCACTAGGCCCCAATCTCCCAACAGCACATGGCATTTTTTAATAAATAAAACAGAATACGATCCATAAAGCCTGTGATTTTCTCAGTGATTTTTTTCTACAAAACCAGGTGCGCTCTCGCTCTCTCTCTCTCTCTCTCTCTCTCTCTCTCTCTCTCTTTCTCTCTCTCTGCCATTTGCTAGGCTACAGGTTTTCCAAGACTTTCCACATCGAATCATTTTTAGAGGAGCTGGCCTAAAGTTACTCTTATAATCTTTATGTTTACCTCTTTCAATGTAGGTAACATCTGGAGGAAGCATCCTTTATCATTCCCAGTACTAGTTACATGTGCCTTCCATTGTATTGTTTTCAAAGTCTCATTGATATATTTTTGTTGATTTTATAATCTTTCCAAGGAAAAACCTCTTGACCTAGCTCTAATTTTTAGTTTTATTCCTATAATATCAATCCATTCTCTGTCACAATATTGTTATATTTTTTATTTGGATTTTCTTTTTATGTCCTTTTATAACTTCTAAAGTTGATAGTTAGCTCTTCAGTTTCAACTTCTCTTCTAGACAACTAATGTTTAAGTTGCTTGCTGATAGCTTAAAATATAGCAATATTTGTATTATAATTTTCCTGAGAATATTTTCTGTATGCATTATTTATACTATTTTTTAACTTCAAAAAAATACAAAGATGTCTACTTAATTTTATTGTTAATTGGTAATTGTATTTTGGGTTACCAATATATGTGGAAATGTAGTATTGCAATACAGTCCCTGAAAAAGGGTGCATTCTGTAATTGTGTGATGTCCTATGTGTTCGTCCTATTTGTTCAACAAACCCCAGAAGCCTTCTCTGCTCTTAATGAACATTTTCTGCTTTCTACGGATTATTAAGTAATAAATGTTAAATTCTGTGTCTGTCCTTGAGGACTTGTCAGGGTCCTCTTTACTTAGGCCACTATTTTTGGTGTGTTTGGAATTACATTTTAAATATATGCAAATTTAAAATTATTTTATGTTTTTGGAAAAGTGACTGTTTTAGTACAATAAGATGATCACTTTTATACCTTGTCATCTATTTTGACTGATATTTAAATAGATAAATAGCTTTTATATCAATAGTATGAAATACTATTCAATACATTCAAATAGTACAATAGTATAATACTATTCAATGCATTGAAATACATTTCAATAGTGTGAAATAGTATATCTTTTTCAATTTTCTGCCTTTAACTGTTACATAGTCTTAGGGCTGGAAGAATAGCACAGACCTTAAAGTGCTTACCTTGCAAGTCCTAAGTACCTGAGTTCGATTCCCCAGCACCACGTAAGCCAGCCATAGAGGACATACCTGTATTCTACTACTAGGAAGTCTGAGGCAAGAGGATTGAATCCAAGTCGTGCCTTGCCTACATAGTGAGTCCAAGTCCAGCCTGGGCTGGAGCAAAACCCTGTCTCAAAATGAATGAACAAATAAATGAATATAAAAATTGTTACATAGTCTTATAGAGAGAGATTTAGTTTAGGTACGTCTTTATGTTTTTTATCCAGACCGTTTTATTTAATAATTTTTGATAAATTGGGCCAATGAGGCAATTGCCATTTAATGTGTTTCTCCATATATTTTTATTTATGTCTATTAACTTAGTAAGAGTTTTCTAATTGTCCTGTTTCTTGATTCTTGATTCTTTCCTTCTTTTGGACTGATAAATATATTTCATTCTTCCAAGAGTTTCCACCAATTGTTTGAAAGATATAAACTCTTGGTTATTTTTTACCTATTTGATCATTTATTATCACAGGCATCTTAGGTGTTTTCTAATACTAATCAGTAAAGGAGAAAAAAAAGTGTAAGTGTTGTACTACCAAAAAAAAAAAAAAAAAAAAACCAAGGATTTTACTCCATTCCCTTATTCCCATACCAATCAATATGTTACTATTATCATGGTTTATAGTCTTATTTCCAATTATCACAATATGATAATTTACATTTACAATCAATCAGCATTTTATTTGCCCAAATACAGACCACATTGATTTTTTGTAGTATTTATACCTTTGTATTGATTCCTGAAATGTAGAATTGCCAATGAAAAGTCTTCTTTTTCATTATCTATAATTACTTTTATTCTTGAAAGATATTTTTCTTAGAATTTCATGAATTGAAATTTATTGGAATTTTTCTTCGGTATACTAAAACTGTCAGCACCGTCTCTTTCAACTGCCATTACAGCTGAAGACAAGATAACCATCATTCTACTTTTAAATCCTTCTAAGATAGTATAATTTTATTTATTGGGTTACTTAATAAAAGTATTCTTTGTTCTCCGGTGGTCATAGCCTCCGTATGATATAACTAAACATTACTATCTTGTATTAACACTGCTTGAAATTCATTGGAATTCTTGAATCCATGGATCAGTGTCTTTTATCAGTCTGAAAAGCCACAACCCTTTGAAAACATTCCCACTTCCCCCTAATCTTGATCTAACTTGCCTACTGTAGCATCTGACCAGTGTCTCTGTGAATTACTTTGGGCAATTTCTTTTGATATTTTTTTCACCTAATTCTCTCTTCAACTATGTATTATCAGTTTTTAAACCAACTTATTGAGCTTGCAATATTTGTTGCACAACTTAATTTCTAAGCATTACATTTTCCTATTCTGGTCATAGGGTGGGTGTGTGTGTGTGTGTGTGTGTGTGTGTGTGTGTGTGTTTTATTGAAAGTAGAAAGATGTTTTCTAACCTGTGTTTGTTATTTGCAGTAGAGTGATTTGAGTCATCATCAGCTTTTAATTTGTTCTTCCAACTTTCTCATTACACTTTCTTCCTTTGTGAAAATGTTTGCTAAGTTTGATTAGTTATGCTGACTGTACTTAGGAAAAAATAATATTCCTAGGGAATAATGAACCTAGAATAAAAGTGACATTCTTCAGAGAGGATTTCCATTTGCCTCTCCTCAAGCCTAGATGTACAGATTCAAGTAGACTCGATTCCAGCCATCTTGAGTTGTAACTGCTATGATTTTCCTGGTGGAATCCTAATCAGTTTCACCTGCACAGTTTTCCAGAAAATGGTAATAAAAGACCTGTGACATGGTGTGAAGAGATTCATAACTTGACCAGAGCCAGGAATACACCTAACTCTGATGTTTGCTTAAGATAAACAAGGTACCTTCCAGATTAGATAAAGTAACCTCGGCCTAATATGTATATGTGCCTCTTTGTGACCCAAACAGAAGGGATCTAATTTGTCATGTTGCAATCTGTGACCATGTTTTCATCACTAATTCCCCGTCACCAATACAGGATCTATCTGCTTCTCCTTCAGTAGTCACGTGGCACCCTGTACCCAATTTTCATCCAAAAAGGTAAGGTGGTTCTGGATCACTAGGGAAATCACAAATCTGGATCTTTTTCCAAACAAATTCATGGCTGTACTCCAGGATTTTTGAACAGTTCAGTTGATGTCAATTTGGGCTGCAAAACTGCACAAGAATCTTCTAAATGTGACTGTGTCTCCAGTTTTTGTTTCCTCCACTGACCTGTTCTGAAATTATGTAAGACTTTTTGCAGGCTCCTGGGTACATGGTGTGGGAGCTTGGAGTTAGTCAACCCTTCTAGAAAATTTGTGGATTGGCCAGTGAGAAGTGCCCAACACTATTTTCACTATGAACCAATTGTTTTCAAAGGTAATCAATAGATCTTAATATTTTATCCCTTTATGAGTTGTCTCATTTTGTTCTCAACTCAATCTGAAAAGGAAGGCTTTTTTGTTTAAGACAACAGAGATTTTTTATATGTGAATTATAAGCAGTATCTTCTTTGCTAGGAAAGGATTTATTCATTAAAATTCAAATAATTTATGCTATATCTAACATATCCTGTACTTTTGCAACTTATTTATTTTAATTTTTCCCCATTGCAGCTTATTTTTATTGAGTGCATGCTGTGGACGTTTTTACTTAAAATGTGGCCCTCATCATCTAGAAAATTCTTTAAAATATTAAATGATTCAGTTTCAGATTTCTTTTTAAAATAGACATTAGATTATAATTTTCACTTATAATAAATATGATCCAAAGGTCAGGAATTAAAAATATTATCATCATACATCATATTTTGTAGGACACTAGTATGAATTTATTAGATGTTTTGATATTGTTAAATTATATTTTGTTTTGAAAAGAAGACAGTAAAATATAGCTGAGCTCTAGCCAGAATATGTAAAGCTGCCATGTGGCAAGTGAAGTCTTTGCTTTAGTGCTTAAGAGGACCACGTTTTTGTATCTTTCTATCCATCTTCATATACGTTTGAGACCTAGCTGTAATTTCAAGAGCACTGTAAAGATTTCCTCCAAACTTATTTTTCAAAGTATATGGATCAATTCCTAGAACTCAGGTAAACAGGAAACTCATTGAACAAAAGGTTATCTAACCATAAACTCTGAAAACCAACTGTAGGACCTAATTTCACAACTTTCTGTAATACAATTGAAGCAGTAATTGCCTGACTTCAGGATGAACAGTTGGAGGCATTCATTTTTTCCCATTATATCCCATAATTTTTACCCAAGAAAATAATCCCTTTATGGCTCCACCAACAGTTTTGATGGATAGGAACAAGAGGCATTTGTAGTATAGCTTTTCAGTGCATTAAAAAAGTGAATGTTTTCTAAATGTCATAGTTTAAATTTCATGGGGCGTGAAATCTCCTTTGAAATGAAATTTAAAGCCTTTTTCAAATAAGAAGACTAATCTTACAGTCAAAAAACACTTTATAGTCCCAGACATTATTAACCTTAGAGTACTGCTTGCCAGATGATAATACTTTCTGACACATTAAGATTAAATTTGTCTTTATATGATTAAGTCTAAGAATACATTTTAAATAGGTAAGATTGCAAGAGAAGTGTGCATAACAGTAGGATTTCCATTTGCTAATAATAATTCAACTACTCGTCATTTGTATGGTAATGTTAACATATTGGGCAGTTCCATCTAAAAAGACTATTTTTAGATTAAGCATTGTACTTAATGTCAAAAAGGTAACATTGCACACTAATCTAAATGAGAGGGCAGTAAGTTCCTCTGTTAAAAATTTCAAAAAACATTATTGGTAAAGAGGAAAATTCTTTTTACACAATTAGAGCTATTTTGGTGCATTCTTGAATGTGAAAATGCTCAAAGATGCATTTTTTTTAATACTTTGAACAGCTTGCTTTAAAAATCGCTTTAATCTCAATTAGGCATACATGAAATTTTTTGCAAGAGCAATGTATGGTATTATCAAAACCATTTCTAATATAAAAGGCAACAAGGAAGACCCTTGTTTTTATCTGTGTGGAGGCTTTGAAATCATAGTGAAAATTCTGTGGGGGTGGGGGTGTTACTGGGGAGTGAGGCCGGAGCCTTCACATGGCAAACATCTCATTCTGAGTTTTTGATTTTTAGACATCATCTCTCTCAGTCACTAAGTCTTTTAGAATTTTTATTCCATCACATTAACATGAAAATATTTTCCATTTTCATGATCTTAATGTTTTATAATATCAACAAAAATAACAAGTTAGACATTTCTTAAACCATAAAGACTGACTCGTCAACCTTATGCTGTTCCATGAACAATAAGTATTCCTTGCTGATTGCTGATCTTCCCATCTTGACATATACTGAGTCTTCTGGAGCTTTGGCGCCACCTAGTGGTAAACATTGATAAGGGATGAGCAGGTGCTTTGATCTCTAGAAATCCGGGCGGGAGTGGTGATAGTTCCCCTGAACTTGATCACGTGCTGCTTTCTGTTTACTTGATATGTGCAGTTTACAATTCAGTTGTTGCAACAAAGGATACCTTTGTTTTACCAAAAAATACCCGCTCTTTAATTCCCCTTCTCTCTGGACTGTGTCCCCTTGCCTCGTGAATAACCTCGACCAGGAATCTCATTATGTTTCCCAACCACTCCAACTTCAACTTGAGAGACAAAAAGCACAATTATCAAACGTATTATATTACTAATAAGCTGAATCAAGATAGATTGAAATCATAGAATATATATTTTAAGCCCTACAAGGAATCGAAAACCTCCCCCTTTTCCCCATTTTTTACAAAACAATCTGTCCCCCCACCCCCCCAAAAAAAAGCCACTATTCCTCAGACGCAGGAGTCAGGATGCCCAGAGAACTTTTCATTTCTACGTTTTCTCCCAATTATAATGGGCTCCATTTTTCATGTCCATAAGAGAAATATTTGTGTAGACTTTGTGCATGTGCCCTGGCTTTATTCTTTTACTTAATATTCAGAGCATAACTTTCATTTGAAAATGGTCTCCAAGTTCCAGTAAACCAACTTAAATTAACCTATGTTTAAATTGGATACTGCTTATATTAAAGCCTTTTATCTTTATTCCCAGTTTAATTTCCCTCAGTAATAGAACATTCTGTTTACGACTCCAAGCAGAAGGACACAAGTAGCAATCTACAATAAAGAACACTTAAGCTAACTTATTTCTCCTAAAGAGCCATTTGCACATTTTTAATGTTTTAATATGCTTTTAAAACATCCTTGATTCCCAGGGGAATCCTAACACTGTATCAAAGTTTACCTTTGTTCAGATCAGACAGGGCCCACCAGAGGTATTTGAATTGAAAGTTTATGGAACCGGAACCCTCGTTCTCGTCTGCCGTGGTTACAGTATTATTTCAATCACTAGAAATAAACACAATATTTACAGCTAAACCTTGACAATATCTGAATATGAAATTTGTGCTTCACTCTTTAAAGTTAAAGAAGCATTTTTCAAATTTTGCCTTTTAAAAATGTCCTAGAAAGAATTGTCGGTGATGGGACTCCAGAGAGATTTCTCAGATGGTTTCTGAAACAACCTAACATTATGAGCTGAAAATGTCAATCCAGACATTGTACTTTTTAAGCTCTCAGGCTAAAGAAAAATATCTTCCTAATCAGTCACAAGACGCTCAGGAACTTATATTTCTACCCAAATAAACTGTCCCCAATCTAAGGAGTATGGAGATGGCAACAGCTATCCGTGTTGGCTCAGCACTTTACGGTTTATGAAGTGCTTTCATCTATTTTATTTTGTTAAGCTTCTTTCTGAGTTCAGCTCTTCTAATGGACCTGAAATCATCAATAAAGCTTTTCTTAAACTTCAGCATCTAAGTCTATAAATCAAGATGATAAAAATGGTCTTTTTATTTTAAAATACCAATTTGCACTCAGTTGGGAGCTATTTTTATTTTGGGGGTGAGATTGGACCTATTCATATGCGTTGCCTCACAGTATTGACTGTAGAAAATATGATTATATTGTATAAAATAAAAATTTTCCGGTAAGGGTAAGTAAATATCCAGAAGCTAAAAACTCTTTCTATTTTTAAATTGTTTATTCTGAAATCTTATTTTTGTTATATAAGCTTTCAAGCCAAATTCGGTTTTATTGGAAAAATTATCACTGCTATCAAATAGCATTTAGTCAACATTATCGCAATGTTTATTTGTTTCTCTATGATGGATATAGTTATGTAAAATCTTGACAAAAGTTGCTAATGTAGGTTGGAGCACCATGACTTATTTAGAATGCTATTTATAACTGTTAAATTATACAGTACACAGCTAATGTTTAACAGCCATTGAAAAGCAGACTGCCTAAACATTGATGTCCATTTTAAATGAAGATAAGCTGATTTTAAAATGTAACATATTGTGTGACACGGATGGAACTGTATGTCATTATAGTCACGTGACTGCTTCCTTCAGGAAATGTACAAGGACAAGTTACCCTGACTAGTGCCATTGAGACATGACCCCAGTGACAGGTCTCCTCCACATATTTGTCACACATGCTTCATGCTTAGCAAAATTTAAAGGTGAAATATGTCATTGGACCATAAAGGCTATGAGTCATATTTAAACCATGAGCTTCTCAAGGTGAGTCCGTTTTATATTCAATGGCATCTTTCCTACAAAATCAAATAGACACGCCCTATTTGACTGTAACTTTCTCCCAAAGGGCTACCACATCTTGTAGTTGAATTAGTGTATCTCCATAGTCATAAACTTGCCTTTTAATTGTGAGACCCCCCCATCAAAGAATTGATCAAATTCATCAATTTGGAATTGGTCTTGCTATCCTCTTTAGCTTCTTCTCAAAAGACCAAAAATGCACACGTTGGATCTTTATGACAATTTTTTTTTCATTTCTGACAACACTAAAAAAATGGAAATGTTAATAAGCCTTTCCTGAAGATTGCTGAAACGCGTGTACTCTACCTTATCAGAATAGAGAAAGCTGTTCAACTAATGCTCATGCAGAGCTAGCTTCTGAATAGAGTAAAAACCGAACAGGATGTCAAAAACACATCTTGAAATCTTCTGCTTAATATTATGTCTATTTTAGGCTCCTGAAAATATACATACTAATTAATGAGGCCAAGTAACAGATCTAAGAGATGTTTAAAAGCCTATGACAGCCAAATGTGATTGGGACCTCATTAAGATTAAGATTATACATTGATGAAAGTAAGAAATGCTTTCATTGCCAATGGCATACGAGCTCATTTCTACTGAAAGTAAAATACACTTCTAAGAAGGCACTTGGGTGATGTCTCTTCCCACAAAGTAATTGCCTTCTATGTTTTGACATGGATGACACATGTGAATGGCAAAGTCTTAAGATGTTACTAATGCACAAATCACTGTCAAACACTCTCAATTACATAATGTGGGGTATTTTTATACCAACGTCACCATCATCAAAAAAGTACGTAAGTTACTCTGCTAAGACAATCACCTAAATGCCTTTTAGGAAGGATGGGTTTCACATTGAAGGTAATAACACTGTCACCAATACACAGAGAGGGGTCATGGGCTTGCGTGAAATACATAAAATACTGCACTAAATCAAGAGAATGTTAAGAAATTAAGATTATGTGCATTTCAAAACTGAGAATGACTTGTATTTGTGGATGGGATGAAATTACAATTAAGTTCAATGGTAGATAAAGGTTCTATTTAGTCATGCAGATCTCTAACTGCAATGTGGATTCTATTTATATAAGGCCTTATATTGACCTGGACTACCAATACATGTGACTTGAAAATAAATTGGACTGTATAGTGTAAGTCCAAAAAATGTGTATATGGAATTTTAAACATGCAATCATTAGGAAGAGAATTAATTTCCTAATTGCATTTTAATATGAGTTGGCATTTCCAGAACACATATTGCTTATTGAAAAGCAAGATGCTTCTGCAATATGCTAATGCCATTCAAACAAAATAGACGCAATGGGATGTGGTCTATCATCTCTTACACACACACACACACACACACACACACACACACACACACACACAAAACACACACACAAAAGCTGGAGAAATTGGATCTTGAATCCCTTTGGTGCATGGGCTTTATTGCACAGAATACATGTGTACATTTCCTCCTTAAAACTCTTTGCTCTGAACTCTGTCTAAAGCGATCTGTCAACGTGATTTGTAGGCGCCAGCAGTCATGTTTAGTATACAACTGTTTTCCATATAATTAACCACCATGTTCTTTTCACATCCCAGAGGAAATAGGTCTTCAAGATTGAAAGTGCATTATTTGTGTTCAGATCTTGGCTTTAGAAACTAAATGGGCCTCATATTCTCTGCTGAACTCACCCCTAAATTTGACGTGGCACCCAAGTCCCTAAGTGGGCAGATCCCTGGGCAGATGCAACAAGGAAAACCTTAAAATGAAAGATGGAAGAATACAGAAAGTAGGAGCCTCGACAGCAAGAGAATAAACCTAAAAGAAGCAAGAGACGCGCGTGTTTTGCACACTGTGGCCCATTATCCCTTGAACGGCGCGGCAGAAGCGAGCAGCTGTACCGGATCGGAGGGGTCTGATGGAACTGTGCTTTGCCGTGGGAAAACCCGGGAAAAGTGCTTCTACTGCGAAATTCGGCGGTAATAACAAATAGCAATGACTACGACCATCTGAGTTCACACTGTGTACTAAGTTCCGGAGGCCGAGTGCGGACATGTTTTTCTGCTTTCTGGCCTTTCAGACAAAAGTGTAATGTAGTCATTTATGCCCACTTCGCAAATAAAACCCAGAAGACTAGATCATTTCAGACAGCCAGGGTCTGAAGAGCAAAATGCCAGGATGCCTACTTCCTTCACTACGCAGTGTTGAGAGATTTATTTGTAATTTTTGCCTTTGGAACATTTCTGATATAGCCAGGAAGTGTTGAATATTTGCTTTAGGCACAGATCTTTTGGGAGTGTTTCAAATTGATATCCACTTCATAATTTTCATAGCAGCAGATAGTACATTGGGAGAACTGCTCTTCTTCCTCTCTCACCTGATCCAATGGGAGAGAGGCGTGGCTCTCCAGGTTGTCCTATCGTGCACTCTGTAGGTTCTAGTGATGGGTACAGCGATAATCATGTGCTTCTGCACTGCCCAGTCAATATTTTTTCCTGTTATCTTTCTTTTCTTTCATTTTCCTCAAGAAATTAATTAGGAAAATATGTGTCCCTTCTAGCGTTGACCTCTCCAAAAACACAAGCTACTGGTGGATTAGCAACAGCATTCTATGGCCTGGCCCTCACCAAGGATCGAAGTCTGAACCTCATGCCTCTTACTTTTTGCCAGATGTGAACATAAAGATAAATTCCCTACACTACTAAATAAAATTTTTAAAGATATTTAAATTTTTTATGTATTTTTCCTAGCTAGGGAGTTCATTTAAATATACATATACACAATGGCTCTTGTTTATATGTTGGTTGAGCTAATGAAAGACTCCCACATATATTTACATTTGTATGTATAAATGGGAGTCATTTATTAAATGACTGAATAACTACTGCTGGGACTGTTCATAGAATCAATGCAAAGGCCCTGAGCAAAAGAAGGGAAGAGGGAGGACTGCACCAGAAAGGCCCTGGCTCCAGGTGCTGCGTGCCACAGATGTTCTCTCCCAGCTGTTCTATAAATGTTACTGACAGCACAACCTGTCCACTACTGTCTGCACAGGTGTCTCTGAACTCTCCCGGCTGCATCACAGCCCCGAGATGTACTCGGAAGAGCTCAAAATCCACAGTTGGAAAAAAAAAAAGACAAAAGAGACGAAATGAAATGAAATAAAACATAAATTCAGCAGAACTTCAAAGAGAGAGGAAGCTGCTGGTGGCAGCAGGGACCCTTCCACGCAGGCCTCCCGTGCGAAGCAACTTCCCAGTAGCAGCACAGCATGGTTCTGTGTGACCTTAAGCCACTGGGTCTCATTGTATCCTGGTCTTTATTTAGACCAATCAGTTTCTTGTTTGGTGTTGAAAGTATTGAACAAGTTGGTGAAGGTCACATTCTCCCTGGGCTACAGTTGATGGCCTCAGTGCACTCCAAGACAGCTCACTCCTGTGAAGTCTGTCACCCACGATGGCCTCCTGAGGAGAAGTAACTGTCTCCTTTTAAGTCTCTAATGACAACTGTGACTGTGGCCTGGAGTTACATATCACTATACTTCTGGGGTTTACTTGTCTGAGACTTAACCAATTGAAAGCAAAACCTATCAGCATTACACAAGCGATGACCACAGGGCACTGGTCAGTAGGAGCAATGGTTATTTCAGTCTTTTAATAAACGTTCTCATTTATAATAAATGTAAATATATATGAGTCTTATTAGATCAACAAATATATAAATGAGAGTTATGTAATATATGTAAATGACATGGATAAATGAACTCCCTGCCTAGGAAAATATGCATACACCTTTTTAAATACCTTTAAAAATTCATGTAGCTTTGTAGGGAATTTTTGTCCGCCCAAAATATAGAATAGATATTTTTTTAAATGGCCATCATGCCTTTCATACAGAAATAAAGAACAAGCATTGTTTCTGTTTTAAAAAGAAAATAAAAAAGAGGAAATAAATAATAATTCAAACCCTGAAGTAACATATGTGAATTCCACTTTTAAAATGTTCTGAGAAAACACATACTGTCTGTTTTAAATTTTTGATTGATAGAAACAAGTCTTGGTCGACTTAACCCTCCAAGTGGATAACGAGAACCCACTTGAGTCTGCCGCTTGTCCCAGATAACGGGAAGCTCATCTATAGGAGGGCCAGAGTTCAGCCCTGCTCTCCAGCTTAATTCCGCTCACATCTTTCCTTGTCCCTTAAGTCAATGAAGTCATCTTTGGCTGGATTAGCACATTGACATTGACGTGTACATCACAGTGGAAAAGTCCAGAAACCCACACTTAATGTACATTATGAACCAAGTCCCCATGACTATATTTGGCCTCTCCACTCTGTTAGCCATCCTCGGTGGCTACTTTTAAGGCAAATCCCATGCTGGAAAACCTTTCCAACAGAGCACCTGGCACAAGCAAGTGAGTTTTTAGTACACAAGAGCAAACTGGAGTAAATATGAGTCAGGTCATTATTTGGCTGTGTAGATTGCATAAGTACATTTCTCCTTAGGCAATATGCCTACTAAAGTGATCACATCTCCTGGGTACAGGTTGCTATGGAAATAGCGTCTGATGTACTTCCGCTACCTTTCATGAGATGAGCTGCCTGTCGCTAAAATAAATTTGGCAAATTTATTAGGAAAGCTAGAATTAAAACTGAAGACAGCATAATTATAATGCATCTTAACGCTTTTATTTTAAAGTTTGCTTTGTTTTCGTTATTTAGTGTTAATTTTCAATTTTATGCTACTTCATCTGTGTAAATAAGTATGCTGTTACAACCATATAAAATTAAACTAAATTCTGCCCAGAATTTGATTGCTGATTTGCTTTATAAAATTTTTTTTAAAATGTTCAAATTGGTCAAGGAAGTTGATGCTTGAGAGGATGTTTTTCTTTCTTTAGGCTTTATTTCTATAGGCTATGAAGACATTGAATTAAAATAATGAATAAAATATAGGAAAAGAATTGGCTGTACCAATTTTATTTTCCCTGCCTTCTTGTTTAAACTAATACGATTATCAAATTTTTCTTTTTATAAGAACAAAAAGTTAATTTTGAACTATTTCCAAAAAAGAAATATAAATTGTCAATAACAATATAGGACTTGGCTTAACTGGACAAATAAAGAATTCAGCTTTAAATAAGATGTTTGCTCTCCATGAAAGTTTAGAAATTTTTGATAAAATTGAAAATATCTAAATGGAAATTGGATGCGTGTGTGTGTGTGTGTGTGTGTGAGAGAGAGAGAGAGAGAGAGAGAGAGAGAGAGAGAGAGATTACAATATGTCAAGCATTCTTTATCCTCCAGAGAATAAGAAGAAAATACTTATGTACATTGTAATTTGCAGAGAAGACTTATCTCTTTGTTGAAAGGGAATCTTGAAGGTTAGGGACTGCTTGAAATTTCTGTCCAAACAAAATACTTATTTTTTTAATTAAATGTAGATATCCACTTACCTAGGAGCAATTGTGATAGAAGTTCCTTATAATTTTTCACGAAGAATTCATTTTCATTTTTATATGGTATTTGAAGGGGGAGTGTTTCTAATTGATATGGAACTCTCTTAAGGTTCCATAAATTGTGAAAAGCCCAAGAATGCTAAATTGAAGGGGTTAAATAATACATGACTGAAACTGGCTTGAAGTTTTTTTTTTTTTTTTTTAATGTTTCTAACATAGTCTTCAAAGATATGGTAAGAAAGTGGTCTTGTTTATTTTATGGCATGCCTTTCCTTCACATTTTTATCTTCTCATCCATATGTCAGGGTATCTGAAAGAATCTTTCAAAATTCCTCTAAAAGTCAAGTAAAAAGAAGACTTTTACCCTGACATTATACTCCAGCTTCTGACTGCTCTTTAACAGAGGACCAGTTGCCTTGACGTTTTTAGCACCATGAAGAGATGAGACGCAGGTCGCAAGATGGGGCAAAGCCCCAAAAGACCCGCACATATACATATTCACACAATCCAACGTATTCTTAGCAGCCACATAGACCTTATTTCAGAGTTAACCGAGAGTAAAGCTTTACTCCCAGAGTCCCATGGCACCAGGTGAAGATGTGACACCGCAGGAATGAGCTCAGTGATAAGCACAAAGTGCAGGCAGAATCCGCCATCGGCCAGGACGCCGAGGCTGGGTAACACCATGCAGAACAGCCGACTTATTACCTCACTGGCATCATTTTATTTCACATTTTTTAGTCTTCCTCTGTTTTAAAATTCTTATTTTCTGAACAATTTTTTACGACGTGTCTTTTCTAAAAGGAGGAAGATGGTCCTCACAGTGTACTCACAGATGACAGAATTTCACTACAAATATCTGATCCAAATACTGCACTGAATAATAAATCTCCTAAAGAAGGGGTAGGCAAAGAATGGCCCATAGGCTGGGTCTGGCCCACCATATGTTGTTGTAAATAAAACTTTATTAGCTCCCAGCATTTCCCATTCACTCACGCTTTGTTCATGACCATTTTCATGCCATGGTATCAGAATTCACTAGTTGCAACCAAAATCATCTGGTCTAAAACGTTTACTACTTGTCCTTAGAGGGGAAACAAACAAACAAAAAGAACTGTCAGTCCCTATATTAGGATCTCATTCAGCCTCCACACACCTCTATTTTAGCTACATCTCTTAACAAATGGTGTTAGCCATTTTCCCAGGCAGAGAGAGTTAAAGGGAAGTGAACAAACATTTACAAGTGAAAGAACTAACCTTCCTTACTGCCTCTTTCTGACAGACCCTGAGCCTAACAATGGCCATTGGCAAAGGGTGTAACTGAGTCTTTATTACAAGGATTTGTTCACACTTTGGCTTTTGAAACAAAAGGTACCACCATAAAGAGATGTATGTTCCGTGTCCAGTTCCCAGAAGCTCAAGAGTATCCATTGCAGTTAGGAAGAGCTAACCCTTACCTTGCATAATAAGGTAGCTGACCCTATGGAAATATTGGTGCCTTGAAACTAGGAAATGATTTGGAAAAAAATAATAATCACTTTTCTCCTCAATAAGGGCTTAGCTTCATATCCATGTTAGTTTCATTCTTGGCATATTATTTTGTATTTTACCAACAACGTTAAGCCTTCTATCCAAAAATATGAAAGAAGAAACAAAAACACTAAAACTGAAGGGTGGAGAAGGAAGGATCAAATCAGACCTGCTGAGAATATCTGTGCCTAGGTGGAGCTGCAGGGCTGGCTCATAGCTAAGCCCCTGTCCCTGCCATGGGGAGAAAAAGTGGAATAAGAATGGAAGTTAAGGCTGTGCATGAGATTAGCAAAGTATTTTTAGAAGTCTGAACAAATCTGTATTTCATAGGCATACAATTGCAACTTTTTTCTATGGTTTTTAGGGATAAGTCGGGAAAGGCACTTATTTATGTATTCACCCATTAATTTCTGTTCAAGAGCATAAATCCTATCTTCACCCTAAGCTAGATCCCCAGGCTTTTAAAATTTATTTATTTATTTATTTATTTATTTATTTATTTATTTATTGAGCCTCTCTCACTAAGTACTTTTGTTTTCCAAGCTGGGCTTGAGCTTGTGATGTGATCCTCTTCTTCTTCCTCAGCCTCCCTAATTGCTCACATCACTGATGTGGGCAGCCATGACCAACATGAAAGTTTTTTAAATAGAACAAAAAGATTATTGGGTTTCTTACCGTGTTTTCTGCTGCTATAACTGAATCCCACAGCCTATGTAAGTTATAAACAGTAGAAATTGATTTCATTCACAGTTATGGAGGCTGACAAGTCCAAGATTCAAGGGCTGTATCTGGTAAGAGCCTTGCTGGTACCCAACAACATGGGAGAAGTAAGAATTAGACATCAAGCTAAACTCATTCCTTTTAGCAAGAACCACCAGTAAGGTAACTAACCAACTTCATTAGAGGCCTTAATCCATCCATGAAGGCAGCATCTTCACGACCCAATCACCTCTTAAGATCTCACCTCAAACACCATCATAATGGCACTCAAATTTTAGCATGACTTTCAAACCACAGCGCTGGATATCTTCAATCAGAAAGCAAGTACTAACAGACAATTTAGAGCTACTTAAATATATGTTATCCTTTCTTTGATAGTCTTTGAGCTATTTGCTGTTCTGTGAATTGCAGGTAATTTATAGCAATTTAAATAACTATTCAGATGAAGAACAAGTGATTACACTCTTGCCTCCTATTTATACCCTTCCATAAAACAGAAAATAGAATGCATGCAGCTTTGAAACTATCTGTAAATTTCTTCTTGTATTTGTGATGAACTGTGATATGCATGGTACTCTAAGTTCATTGTATCAATAATAGTGGTTAATTTTTAAAAATCTAAGACACTGAAAGCATATAATTCTTGTTAGTAAACTATCAACATGATAAAAATGTATAGTTTTTAATTTAATTCAAAATGACCCTCATGAAATAAAACCTTGTTGCTCAAAACAATGAGCTTTCGTTTCTGTCATCTGCACAGCCATCTGAAGCATCTCTCGTACTACAGAGGCTGGATAATGATGTCTCAGTAGAAAGCAGGAACTGTGTCATATTTATTTTTTTCCAGCACAGACCAAGACATTTTCTCCACTACAAAGTAAAAATTCAATGTTCAACTGATTCCTGAATTTGAAAGGTGAATAAAAATTCAACTCAGTAATTGAAGAAAAAATAACTTTGTATAAACATCCAATAGGTGGCAATAGAAAAGCAATTTGACTGAATTATACATCATTTAGTAGAAATTATCCCAGTGAGTGGATTCTTAATTTGAGACATAGTGAAAGATGAAATACGGTTTCCACAGGAAATACTACTTCCAGATAGCATAAACTGGGACTGTTTTGTAGGCTGAACCATTAACTGCTACAGTCCCTCATGGCAGAGCAAAGCAAAAGTTTAGCTCTGTATTCTAACCTCCAGATCTAAGGATCAGAGCGTGATGATTCAGAGGAAAGCAAAGAACATGAACAGAGGCAGCAGCCCTGTTCTCCTGAAGGAAAAACAAAACAAAACATCTATAATTGAGGAAGAGTGACAGCAGACATAACCTGTAAGCCAAATCCTGCCCCTGAACTATTTTAGCAAGCAAAGATTAATTTGAATATGTTCATTAACATATTGCCACAATGATTGTGTAGCCCTCTAAAGAAAATGTTGGCAGATGCCTCTCTTCTGATGTAAAGTACGAAGATAAAACTTGCATCACCCGTGAAAATCTTACTTGCAAAACCCTGAGCTAGTTAGAGTGAGCAAGGATTACTACACACAGATCTTGACCTTAGTACCAGACAATTGTCCTTTGGAAACTAAATTCATTGATAATTTCATTCCATATCTTTGCTTATCCTAACAGGTACCAAAGGTTCCTTGTTCTCCTTTGCATTTTACATCAAGGCTTTCCTGCTGTGTGCTGTTTCTGTTCAGATCCATCCAGACTGAAGGAGAAGATTTTTATGGAACTCTTTTCAGCTGAGTATATTTGTGACTGTTGGAGAGATTATGTCAACTTGAGGGAATCAGGAACCATGCCTAGACTAGGGTTTGAGAACCACCCCTAGAGTGGGAATTGAGAACCAGCCTGGATCAGAGGGTGAGTGATTTGTGTGCCAGCCAATGAGGGAAGAGCACCCACCCAGTTTGGGAGGCCAAACTGGAACTCAAATTGTATAAAAGGAAGGAAGAAGGAAGATTGTCACAGCCTCTTCCCCTGGGAAAGCTCTCACCTACGCAATTGTCTATGGACGCCAACTTGCTACACGCCGCAGATCTTCATCGCAGATTTGTTCCAGTCTCGACTTGCACCTGCCTGCCCATTGCTCATCTTCAGTTGCAGATCTTCAGGGGCCAGTCTTCTCCACTGTTCCTCGAACAACCCAGATCTGCAGCAGCCTCTCATGGGCTGTCCTGCAGTCCCGGAGGGGAGTTCTGCTTCACAGCTGCGCAGCCATCAGACACTCCAGCTTTCGCTTGCGCAGGCCGCCATCTTGGACTCTCTCTATCCTCGAATTTGTAAGCCTTCCGAATACATCCTTTTTGTTATAATTTCTGTGAATTCTGCCTTTTGAAAGAACCCTTAGTAATAAAATATTGATGTTCCTAACTTGAGTAATTTCTGCAAAAGTCATAGCTGCAGAAGTTAAAATGAACAGAGATGTTAGTGTGAAAATGGCATATGTGGTCGAAAGCTGACTTTTCTCTCATCTTTGTACTGTTTTTTTCTGACTCTGATGTTGCAGTAGGGCTTAAACTCCATAGAAAAGATTAAATTTTTGTAAGAACTTTATTTTATATATGTGTGTGTTATTTAATTTTATTAGATAATATATAAACTTTAAGTTTTTCAGAAAGCTCTTACTACTTGTTTAATTAAAAATAATAGGCTAGAGTGGAACTGGAAGTAGTAGATTTGCTCCCGACTTTAATACAATAACACTGATGTCAGAGACTCTTGGTCCAAGACAAGTACAAGTGTGGTATGGACTAAGGAAAGAGATGTGAAAAACATCATTTTTTTTTTATACAGAGA
Organism: Ctenodactylus gundi; assembly: GCA_004027205.1. Lineage (NCBI taxonomy): Eukaryota > Metazoa > Chordata > Mammalia > Rodentia > Ctenodactylidae > Ctenodactylus > Ctenodactylus gundi. Next base: position 16,779 of record PVKB01005474.1, on the reverse strand, counting down.
AGAGAAAAAGCTGAAGAAAGAACCTGGAGATTGGGTGATGGTATCCACAAAAGGATCTAATATTGAATAAACACAGAGCAATGATTCTTTTAACACAAAGCCATGATTTACTAAAAGAATTAGTAATTAAATTACAACTCATATTTTACCATAAGTTGTATTGTGTGCACACTCGTTATGCTGTAATATCAAATAAATTTATTTGGATACAAAGAACAAATGTTTTCCATAGAAGAAATATGTTTCAGAAGGATAAAAGTTTATATCTCATATTTAAGAAGATACATTTAAAACACATATGCCCACTCAAGGTACCAAATAAGTGTAAATTATTTGAATTGAATTGAATTGTAAAGACCATTTGCAAACAAAAATAAGTTTGCTCCACATTCTGAAGAAGGGATAAAAATTAGGGAGTCCCAGGAAATGACCGATGCAGAACAAGCTGACGTGACGCTCACTGCCTTCAAAGACTTTTATTTTTACCTGAGGTCAATGTTTTCAAAAAAGTTGTTGAATAAAATGAGAAAACTAATATTCCCCAACACCTATTTTCTTACCTGTTCTTGTTTTTAATCCTGTGTACGATTTTTTGCAAACTTTTGACAGAAGGGTTCAAATAACTTAAGAGGTGGCATGTAACAATGGAGAACCAAAAATGGCATGTGCAGATTGGTTTCAAAAACCAGATTATGCTGTAGTCCAAGCTCATTATGAAAAGCACCAGCTACAAAGCTTTTCTTCTTCTGTCTCTGACATTGTTCACAGTCATTTATTATTATTTTGGCTGGCAGATATCCTGCACTGACTTACGTGCCTGCCATTATTTGTCAGCACGCAGATTTCTTAAACAATGTACTTGAATATTTTCAATATGTAAAAAAGAAAGACTGCAATTGTCAAAGCACTTGTCATGGGATATTAAAAACATACTTCTTGTTATATGAAGGGCCTATTTTGAGCTATTTTTCAAACCATGTGTTTCAGATAATGCCTACGTGCATATATGTACATCTTCGGCTTTTTTTTCAGAAAATGGCTCAGGTGAATCTAATCTGTCGGTAAAGCTGGTTCAGATAACCTATCTATAAAGATGATGAAATATTCTCACTAAATCAATATGTGGCTGATTCGTGTAGCCACCAAACAAATAACAAAACGGTGTATCCAAAATTTCTATCCATCCTTTCAATTTGATCAAATAGACATGGGGATTCGGAGTCAATGAGCTAAAAGGAGCAGAACACCAAGTGAAATCAGCGAGAGCAAAAACCATCAGACTCGTGGATAAAGGACTGAAAGAGAGCGCTCTACCTGAAGGATATAGAAAGAACAAACACGTTTCCAGACAGACACCTCGCCTCCAATGACAATTCCTGTAACATTTAACCCCATATATTCAAAGTTTTATAATACCCTCCCACGCATACACAGGGGTTTTCTTCAGAATCCTAAATGGATCTCAGTTCCTCGTAGCCACGATCTGTATTTACAATAGATTCTAATACCAAGGGTCTAGGGAGAAGCAAAAGACTCCCAAAGGTTTCAATGTGCCAAGTATTTCGAGAAAATAGGGAAGCAAAGGGAAAAACAGGTGTAGAATCTCTCTGTAGTAGGAGATGGGACTCAGCTAATTAATTTTTTTATAACCTGGCAGGATAAATGTAAAAGGACTGGCTAGAAGCATATGAAATTAGTGCAGGTATTCCTTGTGACATTAAATAAAATTTTAGGAGGAAAAGTTACGCTCGAGTCCATTGTGACCCAGTTAAAGGAAGCCAGTGAAAAGACAGGGGCTCACCCTGGCACAAAAAACGAGTCAGGTTGTCAGGAGGAGAAAGGAACAGGAAACAGGCGGTCGCTCCCCTCGACAAAGCAGGGGGTGGGGAAGTCATTTTGCTATTATGTCCTGTGTGAGAAAAAAAAAAAAAAAAACCGTTTCAGAGAGTCCCAGAGCAATCAGTACCTCAGGGAATCAGGAAGGCAGAGGCCTCAGAGGACAAATCGGACTCGCTTTACAAAACCAGACACAGTCACGAGGAGAGCGCTGCATCTAAGTGACATCCTCATTCTGTTCATCTTTTAACCTGTATTTGCCTTATAAGTATTAAGAATAAACGTTACAAATGAAAAAGAAAGTTAGTTGCTTTTTAAAATACAGTATTGGAATGCGAAAGTCTTTGTCCTGTTCCACAGTTTTTGTGGTGAAAAACCACAAAAATCACAGGGTAGATGGAGCAAAATGACTGAAGATGTGAGTCTGAACTTGGAGTAAGAGGAAATATGAACAAAAAAGGATCAGACCTCATAAATAGTCCTGAGACCCTACCTGGAAAGAATTTCTTTTTTTTATTTTCCACAGAACAGTGTAGACGAGAACAAAGGAACAGGAGATGGGGAGAGGAGCCCCGGGGCCCAGAGAGTTACATGAAAGCAACTCAGAAGACAGAAGTGCAAGGCAGAGCATTCATTATTTTCCAAAATATGCTTTTGGAAATCACGGTTCTGTACTTGGGACAATTCAAAATAGTTGACATTTGAGGAAAGTTTTTGAAACTGTTCTTCGGTCTCTCTCTAAAGTGAAATATGAAAGAAATATTTCTTTATCCTCTGATGATTTAAGTGAAATGATTATGGACTTTTCACATAGATTCTTTGTACTAACAAAAATCTATCTTCAAAAGTTTAGGCACTCTTTTTTTCCCCACTCTTTCCATTGAATAAAATTATATCTCAGTTGATACTGCCTGAATTGGGTCAGAAGATAAACCTTGCAAAAAAAATAAAAAAGAGAAATGAACTTTATTTAGACTCCAACATAATTCATTATATTTGTAACTAGACAAAAAGCCTGAGCTTATAAATGCACTTTCATGTGGCTGTCAAAAAACACAAATACAGCCACGGTTCAGGTGACGTCGACATCGGAGAGAGAAGCAGTCCCAGATGGTGTGAGGTTAAATCTGCAAAGGTGAAGTGAGTTGTGAGAAGAAACAATTAGCACATGAAACTGATCAACATGGACAAACAATCAAGGCAATGCTGTCATTTTTAATTTCCCGGCAAGAAGTTTACACTGTTGGGCTTCGGGAAAAGACCATCTTAATAATTGCATCAAATGTTTGCTTTACTTTGCCTGGTCACAAATCACTAAGTTGCCACTTAACATAATTCTAATTGTTGATTACTCTACACCACCTCAACTCAAATCCTCATTTCTCTTTGCATTTACCACAGTACATCCTTATGACTGTACATACCTGTTTCCTTCGACTCTAGGTAAAGTCACTGAGAACAGGAACTATGCTTATAGCAGTGGTTTCTAAAATGTAGTTTGGGAACCAAATGTATTATTGTTACCAAGAGAATGGTTAGAATTGAAAATTTGTAGATCCTATCCCAGATCTCTTAAATGCAAGAGTCAGTAGTTACATTGCAGTGGCAGAGCCATTTGCATAGCTTGTGTGAGGCCCTGAGCTCAATCTCAAGCACTACAAATCAACCAACAACCGAACTCTGCGAGTGGGACCCAGCACCCTTCTTAAACGAGTCCTCCTGCTGAATTGAATACTCATTAATGACTTTGACATCCATGAGGGTGATATTCAGACACCAAGCCCATACTCTACATGGTATAGCACATAGCCGAAGTAATTCAGCTCACATAGAAACCTATGGTTTCATACTTCCAGAATATTAAATACAGTTCCTTCATTTTCTTAGAGCCCACCCACCATATGCAAAAGTGTAATAGTAACTTAACCATGTCATTCCTTTCTGGAATATTTGCATACCCAAAAAACATAATAACACCTATTATCTTGTGCAAGATTCAATTCAAGGCAAATGTCTTTTACATCAAAGGCTTCAAAAACAGCTACTGATTCAGGAGGTAACAACTTCTGGAATTCTTTGAATATTGAATTGCAGGTAGGCTTTTCATTTTTAGATTTTTTTCTCTTTCTCCATGGGCTTTTACTGAGGACAACTGTCGTACCCATCTTTTCAATGCCAGAACTTGGAACTTTAAATAACAGGCAGAGGAGAGCCAACATATGTTAAATTAATCAATTAACTCGGTAGAAAATGTAATTTCCATTTACAATTACATAACATTAAAGTTCATAAATAAATTTTTGGCAATAATTTCTATCTTCAAAAGTTCTCCATTGTCTTATTTACTTTTTCATGCTGGGAAATGATACCTAACATCCACAACTTTATTAAATAATTAATTAATTTGTTTATTTTGAGAGAGGGTCTTGCTTTGTAGGTCACGGTGGTCCTTCCCTCACTATGTAGCCCAGGATGAACATCTGCAACTTAAAGGGGGAAAATTCTATTTTTAGCTCACAATTCAGCAGTCTCAGTCTGTTTTATGGTTGGCTGACAGTGGCAGGAGGATCTGGCAGAGAACAGCTGCTCACACCACTGTGCTAGGAAGGGATCCGGTCAGGGAAGGAGCCAGAGCAAGAGCACAGCCTTCCAGGCCGCATTCCCTGCACATCAGTAGTTCTTCATATGCTCAGCAGACTGCCACACCCTACCAGGCCCCGCCTCCTAACAACACTCAGAACCCATCGAAAATCCACAACATCCACACACCTGCGGGTTGGGGGAGGGGGGGGGGCCTTCCAAGCCCAAACCATAACACAGCGATGCAAATGGAAGCCATTAAGTAAAACGTTTTGCTGAGAAGCTACGATAATATTCCCTGGGGTATTAAAATACTTTACTAAGGAAATTATTCAAACGAACAACTAGTTGGAAGTGATAGGCCTTGCGCCAGAGAAAAAACATACTAATAGAAGTACAATTGTGTTGCCAATATTGTTAGAACGCATGTAGTCGTCTTGACATCACTGTAAAAAATACCTAAGATAATCAGCTCACCAAAAAAAAAAAAAAAGTTTTATTTTGACTCACAATTTTAAAAGTTTCACTCCAAGAATCGGTCAGCTTACTTGTGGGCCTGTGATAAGGCTTTAAGCCTATCATGGTGGTACCAATGTTTGAAAATGTTCCTCAAAGGCACGTACATTATGTAGTTGGTTGACAGTCTGTGATGCTACTGGGTATCAGTGAACACTTTGGAACTAATTTAGACCATTGAGAGAATGCCACTGAAGGAGATGTCAGGATCTTGGCCCCTTTCTGTCTCTCTTTTTCTTTCTTTCTTTTTTTTTCTGTTTTTACCTTCTCAGCCACTGTGAGGTGAGAAGCGGTCACTCTACCCTGCACTTCTGCCTCCCTGAGGTAGTACCTCACCACAGGACCAAAAACAATGAGCTAACTGAATGTGAATTGAAGCCTCTGAAACTATGAGATAAGAAAAATCTTTTGTCCTTTTTAGTTCATTATCTCAGTTATTCCTCATAGTGTTAGAACCCTACGACAGCAAGCTCAAGAAGATCAGCTAACCTGCTCATCTTGTGGCTAGAAGCAAGAGTGACATGGAAGCATGAAGGGTTGCATCATCACCTTAAAGGTCCCATTTGGGCCCATTCACCTAAAGACCTCTAAAGAGGTTCCAGTTCTTAAAGGTTCCACATTCTCCTAATAGGACCATGCTAGAGAACAGGCCGTTAGCAATTTGGGCCCTTGTTAATAGTGAGTGAAGAGTTCACATCCAACATATATAGCAGGGAGTTATGAAAGAGCTCAATCAATTAACTAGATTGACTAACTGTAGACATGTCAGATTGTTTTCTTGGTTGTCTACACTAATTCCTCCAGGTTCACCAGAAAGCCAACCACAGCAACTCATGTCTTTCTTCATAAGGTGACACATCTACCACCTCTACACAAGCCCAGTTAGACATAGAAGAGTTTCAAAGATCTGGACAAAATTCTTAAACATCCCTGTTAAAATGTTGAATACAGAGAATATTTAGCCCCATAAAGGATCTACAAAGTTTCAAGTATGATTTCAGAATGCAGTTTTGAAAATTTGTATAACTAGTTCTGATTATTTACATAATTTTTTTTTTTGTGTGTGTGTGTGTGTGTGTGTGTGACAGGGTCTCACTTTGTAGCCCAGGCTGGTCCTGAACTCACTTTGGAGCAAAGGATGGCTTTGACCACACGACAATCTTCATGTCTCAGACTCCCGAGTGCTGGGATTACAGTAGGCGTGCGCCATCACACCAGGTTTAAGTGGCGCTGGAGAATCAAACTCAGGTGCTTAGTACTTAACTTAGTGCTTGCCAGACAAGGGCTTTAACTGCTGAGCCATTCCTCTAGATTTTCACATTAATTTTATACTAACTTTATATTTATATAACCTAGAGAATGTTCTTTTTTAAATTTCATAACATATATGGCTAGCCCTGTGCAAAACAAACCATCTCATTTCAATTACAAACCTACATGTCACTCCTATTAAGGGTTTCAATATTTTTCAGCTTCATATCTATTAGTTGTGCTGAATACTTCAGGAAGAAAGAAAAACTTTTTCTCAAGGGCAGCCCGTTCCCAAATTCTACACATCTGCCTTCTAATTTCAATTTAAATTCATCCTGCAAAGATCTAGCCCCTTCCCTGAACTGGTTTAAAAATTTAAGAAAGTCTAATTCCTTTTCTCAAGTCACTTTTCTTTTTCTGTCTAATGAAATTCTATTTAATCTTTAAATAATCTAGTTTGTGAATCCGCTTCCCTTTTTATTGATACCCTCTTCCAATCCAATCCATAATTGTAAATATCACATACAAAACAAGCCATGATTCACAATGTGCACCTCACCCCTCCTGACCAGACCCAGATAATCCACTTACTATTGAGCATTGTAACTCAGCCTTCAAGGTAATTCGAATTCAATATCTCTAAAACTCACTTCATGATCTTCTCCCCCACCTCTTCCTGCTACTCAAATCTTTTCACATTTAGTTTCCAAAGCAACGCATCTTGAAAATATCTTCAAATTTGACTATGTTCTGTAGCCTTTACAGTCAAATTATTTCTAAAATCTTGACTGTTCCAAGTAATTATATCTCAAATCTGTCTTGACTTGATCGCCATTACTGCCAGCTTGGTCTCGGCCACTTTTAATACCTCGACCTAGATTAGTGAGACAGTCGCCTACCTGGCTCAACTCTCTCAGGGAGCATGCTGCAATCCAGCGTCTTGCCATCTGTCAATCAGGCTATGTCACCCTCAGACGGTAATCTGCTATGGCTTCCTATTTTTCTCAAGATGAAGGGGTTTTTTGTTTGTTTTTGTTTTTGTTTTTATTTCTGATGACCCATTAGGCCTTGCTTGAATCTGGTCTCCGTACAAGGCACGATGAAGCCCAGTTTCTTCCGTTTCATCCCAGGCCCCTCACCCTCTCGTTCTCTGTGTCCCAAATAAAAATGGCATTCATTTTCCCAACTAAGCCCTTTGTCATCTCATTTTTTCACTGTTTTTTAATTGGCTATAATATCTTTCTCATTTCTTCCACTCTAATCAGCTTACCTTAAATACTATTATATCAAATACAATATGTCAGGCTATATTTTTGAAAACTGGCCATAGAACAACAGTATTTATATATAATATAAATAAATATTTTATTTTATATAAATATAGTCCCATCTATGTTCCCAGCACTTGCCCCTCTGCCATAACAGGTGAGCCCATTTTCCTTCACCTTGAACATAGGCTGCCCTAGGCCAGAAGTGATGCCAGCTGACTGCGGGTCGAGAGTCCGAAAGGTTTCCAGCTTCCTTCTGACTGAATGTCACTTGAAACACTCACCTCTGGAACTGAGCCTCAAAGCTCAAGCCAGTTGATTCTCAGAACATCTGGGACCAGAGGCCAGTAACCTCAGTGGGCTCTGAACACCCGACCCACTGAATCTGGAGACATAATCTTTCCTGACTGAAGCCACTACTTTGGGGTTAATTTATTATGTTTCCCAGAGAGCTGGAAGAACATTTCTTCATTTTTCTCTAAAGCTAGCTACTGCTGCTGTGGATATTCACACCTCTCGTATAGTTCTCCTAACCACATCTTTAATTTTAATCTTTTCTTCTAAGTTGGAAGTTTGATAAAAACATAGAGTCTGTCTACCTTGTTCACATTCCATTCACAGTGTGAGCGGCCAGTAGATACCCGTTAAATTGTTTAATAAAAATTTTGCAGTTAGTTAGAAGAGTTTAATATTCACAAGTTTTAAGAGAAGCCAAAATGACTAAAAGAGAAATAATAAGTGAATTTTCCATAAAATAAACCTTTAGTAATAATTTAAGGGTGTATAATGTTGTGCACTGAAATTTGTTTGAGTACAATTTACATTTATGACATGGAAGCAAAGTCAGGCATAAGTAAGATATGAAACACAAGTGGATACTGACCTTTATAATTTAATCCATATTAAATATGATGAATCAAAATTTGACAGATTTCAAAAAATGTTCTACGTAAAAATCCTAATGAATAATTTGTTTGATGTCAATTCCTCTTCAAGGTCTTAAGTTCTCCACATCGGATCTTTTTCTTTTGTCAAATTTTCTAAGATTCTAATTCACATGATATTTCTTTCTATGTATTTCATTTATGGAAACTAATTATATATTTTCAAAATTGATTTGATACACCACTTAAGGAAAATATGTATGTAAGAATGGATTTGCATACAAACTAAGGTAATATCAATTATATTAGCAAGAAAATACTAGGCAAAACTATTTCCATGGATCTTTATAGATGTTCATGAGATTGGGAAAATGGATAAATAGACATAAATCCAGTTTTAAAAAGTGAAAAGAAATCAACAATTTTCTGTTCAGAGAAGAGGGATTAATAGGTACTCCAAGGATTATTGCCAAAGTAGATTCAAGCTTTAACTAGTATTAGAGAAAGCACATTATATGTCTTATACCTGCAATTCAAAAATCAAGCACTTTGAGATAATAAAACAGTCAGTCACATGGGCTTGTTATGAAAGGTTTCTACAATGGCTAAAAAAAAAAAAAATGCCAGCAAAGCTTTATTGTAAGGATATGTACGATAATGCATTAAGCAAAAGGTAATCCAAACCCCATTTATGATCTAATTGGGTCTGAGCTGTCAGCAAACCTCAGAAAACAGTCAGAGAGTACTCTGTAGATTGGCAGTCCCTGAAGGCATTCATGTAATGTGCTTCTTTCGGCCTGTGCCTTTAAACGGGAAGTCTTCCAAAATGCCACAGAGGAAAAGTACCCAGGCATGTAGACTCTATTCAAAAACTAATTCCTGAACTGCCCAAGTCAATCTCAGAGCTCATCCGGTCTTGCTGTAATTTCCCAGCTACAAACCTCAGCATGCGTTTCCCTTCGTGCTACTGCTCATCTAACAGATTGGGTAGTATAAGCTGCCATCAGCTAAAATTCTACCCAGCTATCTGCTGCCAACCCTGCCACTGTGCCATCTACACTGCTGGCTACGCATGGCATTTCAACCTGGATGGTCACCTGTGAAGTGCCAGGAGCCTCCCCGGAAGCAGTCAGCAAGGAACAAGAAAGCAACGCACCGAGCTGTCAGCAAGTATTATGGAAAGATTCCCCTCACTCTTTTTTAAGCAGGCATACAAAATACTTTCGTAGAGAAAACACAAAGAAAATTAAGATTTATCTTCCTGAATTTTGATGGTATGCACCCTTTCCATATAGCATTGACGCAAGATTTATGTGAGTTTTGTCTAATTTATTTTCATTTTGCATGAATATAAATTTCACCATCTTTGTTTCTAAATGAGCACAATCATGTTACTGCATAATGTATTTAGTTTAAATTACAGTATTGTCAAATTAGCAAGAACACACAGGCAAGAATAGCAATTGGATGATTAATATATATGCTTCCTACATTAAAATATGTGCAATAATGTGTGCGTTCTTTGACAACACTGGCACCCAAACAACTAAAATACAGCAATTGATTGTAAACGTCTCTGTCTTCCCACATCTTTTAACTTCGTAGAGCACTGCTACCTTCACAACTGATCTTACTGGTTTTTAATTACGTAATGCCATATGCCTTTCTTTTAATTAAAATGATTTCCATAGTATATCCATCTTGCCTTATTAAAACAGCAGCAACAAGAAGCCTGGATGACTACAAGATTAGCATCCAGGCTTGACTTAGTTCTGCATGATACCATTCATTGCTGTGCATTATTCTCTTACTTTGCGGTCTATCAGCAAATTGTCAGAACCAGAAGGATCTGTGATAGACTTCTACAATTCCCCTTACATGTACAGTGTTCCAAACACAACGAAAACAAAGTCCTGAAGCAGCTTGAGACCAATTGGTTCATCCTTTAATATATAAGCGTCCCAGCTCATTCCAATGTGGTGCATTGTATGCTTCTGCCATCTACTGGAGAAACAGAATAGTGCAACTGAAATCATCTCAGCAGCCGAGAAATTCAAAAGGATCGTGGTTAAATAATTAAATTACTCAGGCATTTTTAAATGATTTTTTTCTAGGTGCTGCTACCTAGAATCTCTCTCTCTCTCTCTCTCTCTCTCTCTCTCTCTCTCTCTCTCTCTCTCTCTCTCTCTCGTGTGTGTGTGTGAGTGTGTGTGTGTGTGTGTGTGTGTGTGTGTGTGTGTGTTCTCTCTCACCCACTCTGATGAACCTAGCCTCCTTGAGTAAGCTGTCTCATGCACCATGTGAGCAGCAGGGGCCATAAGAAGCCTACGACCAACACTGTGGTGAAAAAATAAGACCCTCAGTCCTACACCCTCGAGAAACTGAAACGTATCCAGGCAATTTACAAACTAAGAAGACATAATAGAAAAAATAATTGCTGCAATGCAATAAAAGCACTGGGCCCCCTCGCTTTGAGGGCCAGGTCAAGGGAGTAACAAAACAACTTTAAATATACAGAGAAGTAACATATAAAAAAAACTCAGAGAGTAGATTAATGTAAGATGTAAAATAATGATGTCCATGCAGAAGAAAAGCTCAAACAGTAACTTCCCTGACAGAAGATCAGAAAAAATAAATGGAGAAATAGCTTTTGATATAGGCTCTGCAGAGTTTAGGGTTTCTAAAAAGGGGAATTTGATATAGACTTCGTAAATTTTAGGGTTTCAAAAGGGGAAAAGGATTCTAAGTGATACTTAAAACATAAGGAAGTGTGCATGTGTTCATTTCGGTAGCATGTATGCTAAGCTGGAGTAATACAGAGAAGATCAGCCTGGCCCCTGCACAAGGATGACACAGACATTCATGAAAGGTTTCATAAGAGAAAAAGGGAAACGTATAGCAATTGTAAAATGTGGTATATTTAAGAATGAATGATTAGTATATAGAGAGGAATTAGGGAGTAAACCTGCAGCCACCCTATGAGCACCGAGAGCCCTAAAGGTTAGATTGAGAAGACTGTATTTAGTCCATTCTCCAAGGATCCATTGGAATTATTTAGGAAATTGAATGCTGTCATCCAATTAGCATCTTGAAATAATTACTTTGCATAAAAGTTTAAAAAAAAAGGTTCAGGTGCTTTTGGAAGAGAAATTGTGAAAGACTTTGAAATAGACCAAAAAAAAAAAAAAATTGGTTGATGTCTACAGCAAAGTACCATTCTGAGGTCAGGAGACAGGCCTACGAGAAGCCATAGGCCAGATCCAGCTGGCCTTTTGTTTTTGTGCACTCTTTGAGTTATAAGTGACTTTTATAACTTTAAATGTCTTTAAAGCAAAAGTGAAATATGAAAGAAAATAAATTGGATAAGTAACAAATAGTGTATGTGATCCATAAAATCAGAAATATTCATGTAAGATCCTTTGTCAAAAATAGTTTGCAAGCTCTGGTCTAGGGAACTCCTTCCCAGGTACTGAACCTAAGAGTTTTGCACTTTTGGTGGTCTTTTGAGCTGTTTTACAATTCTGCTGGTTGCAGAAAACTTATGGCAAAACCTCTCAGCTGTAAGCAGGCAAACACATCCCTTCTGATGGAGACACACTGTATTTGTAGCCCATGCTGCAGGCCTCTCACTATTGTTGAAAAAAAGAAAAAGGAAGTCAGAAGAAGAATTGGTTTTATTTCAGTCTGCTAAATCCTTTCATGGACTATGTATTTCTGCTCTATGAATTATTTTTTGAGCAGCTTTTAATATCTACTAGTTACCTCATTAATTCGTGAGTTACATAAGATCTTTGATGTGCTCATTTCATATTTTTAAAAGCATTAAAGAGTTGATTTGATATGCTTTTGAACTGCATAGAAAAAAGATGATAAATCCGAGACAAAGCTGTCTCCGAGGAGGACCTATCATAGCACGGTACCATTAAACCCACTGGGCTCTGGGTTCCTCAGTTGAGTAAGTTGAGCAAAGCCCAAGTATATACCTAAGGCAGGGACTAAGACGGTACCCAATTCTTCATTGTAAGGCTTTATGTGGGCATCATGAGGTGAAAACTAAGCAAATTCCTGTGGCACAGAATGGCTTCCCTACTAAGGGTTTGTTACCCAGTGAATAAATGAAAAAGGGACCCGCCAGTGGAAACTCTGGACTGGCACTGAGATGACGCCACGGGGCCAAGCTCAGGAAGCAGGAATGATGTGAATAAGCCTGTCAATCATCCTTCAGCAAGGGCGACAAAGGGCAGATATGGGATCTTCTCTACCCTTGAAAGACACACATCTCCCCTCTCCTCCCTCACCTGTCATGACCTTTTTAGATCAAGTCCCCAACATATTCTTCCCTCCTTCTCATGACTTCAAGCTTTTTTCTCCTTTGTAGCTGCAATGCAAAATCCTCTACCATCATTCTCCCACAGTTGACTCTGATGGTCCATTAATATTCATTCAGCAAATAATATATATCATTTATCTCTATGGCAGGAAGGATTTAATTCTTACCCCCTGGGAAAGTTGATGTTCCAGTTGTTGGTGAAAGTAGTGGTACAACAGGTCTTATGGGAAGTGTATTTCATTCGTTACAAAAGGCAGAATTAACCTATTCTGCCTAAAATCTTTCCTGAAATTTTGTGAATAATGGGAAACAGGATTTAGTATGATGCATCCAATGGGAATTTAGGTCACACCTGGGTTGGAGATTGATTGGAAGTAACAGGAGGTGGCTTTCTGTCAACACAAGGGCACATTACAGTTGAGCATACATTATAGGAAAACCTCAACTAAGAACCTTCAAATCTTTTCCTGTAGCTCATTGAAATGTATAAATTTACTATCGCAGACTATGGAAGTCCTATTATTTAGATATCTGACCTCAAAATACATTTTCATAAATAAGTATAAATATTATGTCAATTAACAATAATATAAAATATATTATTGTGAAAATTTAGAAAAGTTAATATAAACTGGAAACTAAATTTTTAAGTATGGAAGAATGGTGCAGAAGCAAACCCCCATCTTCAGGACAGACCAAGCATGTTTTCTCTGGGGACATAAGAAAGTAGGGATAAGATAAACTAGAGACGGACTGGAAAAATGCAGTTAAACAGGAAGATTGCTGGAGGGATTGGATATGAGTGAGACTCCAAGATTTTTCATGGGATTAATCAAGATGCACGTTTCCTGGGGCCAGGCCGGGACAATCTCGAAATTCACCAGCCGCCTTCCTTGTCCCACCAGCAAGGGGGTCAAAATAACCTCATACCACTGAGATTAGTCCTAAATCCCTCTCTCCAAATGCGTGGGCCTGAATGAACTAAGTTTCTGTCTTGGGACCACACCAATTCCTGGGACCGCAACAGCCCAACAAGAAAGTTGTGCCTCTATGTCACCTGTAGTGAGTATCACTGAATCACTGCTTGAGTCTCTAGAGGCTTGAAAAATGGTTGTAACCAGTCCAGCAATATGGCTAGGAAATTTCTCGTGGGCTTGGAGGGGTCATGGCCATAAAACACATGCCCCACCCAATTCTTTAGACAGGTCACAAAGAACCTAGTAAAAGGGAATTCCAAAACTCAGCACTCTAGCATACCTAGTGTGGGAATAGTCCATGATCTCATAGAAATTTTCTAGACATTTATTCCTAGATATTAAGAACAACTATTACTACAACTTTATGTTTATATATTTATTATATTTTAGAGTGTAACTACAAAACATTCCCATTTTCAAAACAGTTGCTCCCCTTAACAAAATGTCAACTACTATTAATCTCTGAGGCCTGTATACAATCACTGGTGTTTATTAAGTGAGTTCATGGGGGCATATAGCGCTTAACGCCCATCTGCAGCTGTAAGACATTTTCATCAATAGAAACTATCACCTGAGTTTGGATAGAATGCCACATTTTACTCAGTTTATCAGACAAAATTTGCATTGGTCTTTTGCAAAGCACATCTTGAGAAAAGATAAGACCTTCCAGTTTCCAACACTATAATCTCGGGGCTTAATCACCTTGTTATTCATCTATCGCCATAAAGGAGAGTTTAGGGTCCTAAATTTCCCAGTGCCTCTAAAAGTAAGAGAATCGAGATTAAAAATGCAAAGCCTATTTAAAAGTTCAGGCTTTCACATGTAACTGAACCGAAAAAGAAATCATCTTCTTCAGAGTCCAACATTCCCTATTTTACTCCTTTCATTATTTGTGAAAATACAACTTCATTGGTAGAAGATCAGTGTTAAGGTTTTTATTATTTTATTTTATTTTTGTAAAGAAAGTAGATTGTATTCTGACCGTAGGCAAACTATGGGAATCAGGACTCAGTGGAATGGATAATATGAATCCGAGTTTCAAGACTTGCTTTAGGCAAAATGTGTCAAGCAGGCAATCATTTTTTTTTTCCACCTCCCTGGAGACCAGGGTGAGAAATCTCACAGGGTAGGAACCAGAAAACACATTACCCTAGAACAGAATACTGTTTAGGCCTCAGCCATTTCCTATTCGCTTTAAGAAAACTAAGACTCACACGCTGTGTTGACAATTAATTCTTTTCAAATAAATTTGTTTTTGTGCACACCCAGTGGTGAAGAAAAGATTAATCTTCATGCAAAACATCAAGAAAAAACATAAACATGTTTTTTCTACCTGTTATAATGAATTAAACATTTTATTTTAGGGTAGCACACAGCCTCACTGCTTTTGAATAGCCTAAAGCTAATAAAGTGACACGCACTCAATTTTTTTTCATTGTACTGATTTATTAAAGTTCCTTAGCATAACCAAGAACCCACTTCACGTGCAATCATTCTACTGCTGTCAGAACTAGAATTTATCAAACAATATTTGAAATGCAAAAAAAAAACACTGAAAATGAATACACAATAAGTTACTACACTTTTTAACAAAAACTTCACAAAGTGCAGAAAAAAAAAACTCTTAAGAACATTGTGTGCAATTAATCACACTCATTTTTTCTGAAGAAATAAATCTACATAGTTTTTAAAGTCGTTGTTCTAAGGAGTTTTTTATTAAATGCCAATGTAACTAAAATTTAAAATTGAAAGTAAACTACACAATTCTTTTGAGTAGTAAATCTGTGTATTTCAAATTTAGCTATACAAGTCAAAGCCTTCTAAACTTTATATGCTGACAAATCTTTATTAAATTTGCTGAGATGCAAAAATTTTGTGTAAAACATTTTTTTTCTTTTTTTAACACCCCAGGAATATGTACTGGAAACAAATATTAGAGGCAGATGTTATTTTCAAATTTAGATTAAATATAAGGCCTAATTATCTGTGATTATTTAGGTTTATATTATAAAAAATAATTTAATGAGCCTATTTTAATTCTATATTTTGCCTTTTTTCTATTAAATTCTTTAGTTTATTAAGTCAAATAAAATTGTTGGGTAATTTACTTAAGAATGAATTACTTTTAGGGTGGGATTTGGAAAAATATAAGTATTATGAAATTATAGATACTGCAGAATGTAATCATTGGGTTTTTGACTGAAGTTGGGAAAGTAAAAAAAATGTGAAAATAAAGAATGAAGGTTGATTTGACAAAAATTGGAGTTCTATTTTAGTAACAATTAAACTCTCTGAGCCTTGATCTTCTGATCTCTAAGATCAGGCACTAATGTACACCATGGACTTGTCAGGCTTGAAGGGGCTTACTGAACAAAGAGCAATACAGTTAAGTGTTCGATCTACATTTGTCTGTCGTCTTTTCTCTCTAATATTTATCTATACATTGGAAGTTTATCAAGAAATGGCTTAGATTCACATGCATTTTCTTTGAGAACAGGATTTCTTTTAGATTTCTTTTAGACTTAGTGGCTTGGGAATAGTTTAACACTATGGCAGGGAATACTCAGGCTTGTTTTGCTACTTCGTTTCTACATAGAGCAAGCAGAATGTGCAACTACCAAGTCCCAGTGCCCTCCAATCCAGTTTTGTTGTGCTGCCCAACACTGTCCACCGAGGGCCAGGACAAATCTGCTCATCAGAGGAAGAATTTTAAGGAAAATGATCCTGACTGGTTTAAGATATATTACTTATGTAATTGTTAAAGCTGGAATTACAACCTCATCTCTCCCACAATGTACTACAATTATTAGAAGAAAATAACCATTCCTGTGTTTTGATATTTCTCTTTCTCCTTCCCAAAATTCCATTCTTTCTTTGTCCCCACATCCCGTTTCGCTCTTCACAAAATCTCTCACTATTTTCTACTATGACTCTTTGATTTTGCTCATTTACTGATAGGAGATAAACTAAGCAATATGTAACCTGCTCTGGTTTGTTCCTCTGTGCATACTGGTTTCAAGTTGCATGTATTTTTTTGTACAAAACACATTTATTATTCATTATGGCACAGTAGTACTGCATTATATATATATATATATATATATATATATATATATATATATATATATATATATATA
>PVKB01005473.1:83662-95886 GCA_004027205.1 Ctenodactylus gundi | reverse complement strand
AGCACCTGTGTCACACCCACCTTTACACACGCCCAGTGAACAATGCCAGCCAAAGAGATGAGACCGAGCACGCCAAAGGCAGCGTGGCCAAGGACAACGCCAGCCATGCAGGAGAGACTCGGAAACCAGCACTTCTCCTGCAGTACCATGGATGGAACTCAGTGCCTCCGCCCTGAGCTATATCCCCAGCACCTTTTATGGTTTAGTTGAAACAGGGTCTCGCTAAGTTGTTAAGTTGCCCAGGCTGGGTTCAAACTTGTGATCCTCCTGCCTCAGCCTCCTAGAGTGCTGGGATCATAGGCCTGCACCTCCAGGCCAGCCTTATTATTTTTTTAGTGGTACTGAGGATGGAACTCGGGGCATCGTATGTGCTCTGAAAGCACTCTGTCAACCACCACGCCACATCTTCAGCCTTTTCAAAAATTTTATTTTGAAATAGGGTGTAGGTTGCTGAGGCTGGCCTTGAACTTGTGATCCTCCTGCCTCAGCCTCTCCATTAGCTGGGATTAAAGGCCTGCGCCACCACGCCCAGCCTTCTCTACCCACTCTGCACAGGCTCACTTACCGATCTTGTTTTATGAAAGGGGAAACAGACTCAGAAACACTAGCTCATGTGCCCAAGGTTACGGCCAGTGAACACAGTCAGTCTGGGTCTGGAGACCCCACTCCAGACCTGCATCTTAACCTCTGGGCCATTCTCGCCATCTGTCCAGGGGCGGGGCACGCATGGGAGAGGGGTGCGCATGGGGGCGGGGTGCACATGGGGAAGGGGCACACCGTGATGTCTGAAGTGCCTCTGTCATGCCACAGCTTTGAAGTGGGGAAAGGAAACAAGCCCTGTTGTCCTTATGACACACACCCTGGAAGCCACTTCAGCAGAAGAGATATGCGTGACCTGGTTCTGCTTCCCACAGTCCTCAGGCGCCGTGGCAACTGAGGCTCAGTATGCCCTCAGCTCCTTGACACTGTGCCGTGCAGCCTTTCCCGTTTTCCACCTTCCCCCCACTAGTCCCCTTCCGGCTCAGTCCCGTTCTCTTCTGTCCTCTTCCTCTCGCCCACCCCAGAGAGGCTGGGGTCCATCTGCCACTGAGGGCCCCCACGCTGCAACCTTCCTGCTCTCCTGCACCTGTGTCCCCACTAGGAGCCCAGTCCACAGGCCAATTTCCTGCCATCACAGCCCGGTGGGCAGGAGAGATGACGTGGGGGTGACGCAGGCAGCGTGAGCGGGCAGGGCGGTGAGGAGGGCAGCACGACATGGGTAGGGTAGTGATGCAGGCATGGTGACACAGGCAGGGTGACACGGGCAGGGTGGTGACGCAGCAGGGTAGTGACGTGGGCAGGGTGACACAGGTGGAGTGACGATGTGCGCAGTGTGACGTGGGGAGGGTGGTGGTACCAGCAAGGTAGTGACACGGTCAGGGGGACGTGGACAGGGTGATGATGTGGGCAGGTTGGATGGCAACACTGGCAAGGTGATAACCGGACGGTGTGATGCGGGCAGGGTGGCATGCCAGGGTCGTGACGCGGGTATACAAAGCACTTCATTTCCCTCTATTCCATAGGAAAAACGCACAGTCACCAGAAGGGAAAACGCACAGCATGACTCTCATTCACAGGATCAGGGTGGCAGGGAACGGGGGGACTGTGGCCCAGCAGAATGTCCCCGAAGGAGTGGCTGCTTAGGTCAACCACGCGTGGTGACTGGGCAGGTCTCACGTGGCCAGTTCTCTGTACCTGCCAAGCTGTACCACAATCAGACATTCCACACAAAATGTTGTGATTTTTAATCACTAGCAACTAATTCTTTAAACTTGAATAGGAATGTACTACAGATATATTAACACACTAAACACACATAACTTGGGGAATCTGGTCCCACATATACAACTTTTTGACCACTTCTGCCTTCCCCAACTAATTTTTTCCTTCTGTTTTTTTTTTTTGTTGTTGTTGTTGTTATTGTTTTGTTTTGTTTTTAAGTAACATTCAAGGGAGCTGGACTTGGGCACGAGCTTTAATATCTTGCTTTCAGCATCAGGGACTGAGCTGAGGGCCTTCACACCAAGCTACATCTCCAGCCTATTTTTATCTCTTTTTTTGAGACAAAGCCTCACCACATCACTGGGCTCAACTTTGTGATCCTCCATGCTCTACCTCCCAGAATGCTGGGATGACAGGCCCCTCCGGGTGTCTCTCCTCAGCAGCCCAGGTCCCCAGGCTTCTCGGTCCGCCCGGCTCCCTGGAGGCCATGCCCCAGGTCCCAGCCACAGCATGTGAGCAGAAAAGCCAAGGCAGGGAAGAGCCAGCCCTAACAGGCAGCAGCCCGGGAGGCCACCGGGTGCTGGTGACACAGCAAAGCTGCAAGATGAGGGACGTTACTCCTCCCTCCGCAGCCTGAAGGCGAGGGAGGATGTTCTGAGATCTGGGCACTCGCCTGTGGGAAGAGCCAGCGTCTCCTGCCCTGACTCTCACATGGAGCCAGTCTGCATGACCACAGAATCCCTGTGATCATCCCATGTTATCCAGTTCTCAGACGCTCTCACCTTTTACCGGTGTGACTCTGAACCCTGAGACGGACCATGCGAGGCCTCGTTATTTTGCAGGTGACGTGGAGCAGTCCCAGGGGGCACAGGAGCGGGCTTTGGGCTCTCCAAGAGCCTCCCCGTGAGTGCTGGTCCTACCTGCCCACCTCAGGCCGCCCTTTCCCACACAACCCCTCACTGCTCACCTGAGGGCCCTGGGCCTCCTGCCCAACTCAGCTGTGCCTACCTTTCCTGTTGACTTGGTCCCCTTCCAGATGCAGAAGTAGCAGATGGTCCAGGCTGCCAGGAGACACAGGGCCAGCTCCCAGCGCAGGTGCCCAATGTGCTCGATCCCATCAGAGATGGCCAGGACCCGGCGCCTGCGGGGGAAGGCGGACAGTCACGAGGCTGCCACAGCCTGCACAGGCCACCAGCAGCAGAGCCACTGCTGCAGAGGAGGGACAGCTGTCCAGGGCCTGCTCTGGGCCAGACCCCAGGCTGGGCAAGGGATCTCTGAGCAGGAAGACCACCTTGCCTCAGTGGACCCGCCGGGGGAGGGTGGGGAAGACGGGTGCCGGCACAAAGCACAGGGCTCGGGGACGACCAGGGCACCATGGCTACTGGGGTGCCTGGGAGGTTGTGGTGCCTCACACAGGTATCCGCATCCCTGAAGGGAGACTACTGACTCCACCGACTCCCACAGGGCCACAAGAGTTGCTTCGGCTGTCACCTGTCCCACAGTGGAACACGTGTCACTCTACAGAGGCATCCAGAGCCCGTGGCCAGCGTGCCAGCCTGGCTGCCCTCTCCCCCCCAGTGGGGTCACTTCAGGAGTGTCCAGATGAGCCTTCCAAAGCCCACGCTCCTGAGGACCTGCACGTGTCTTCCGGCTGCTCCCAGTCAGAGACCAAGCGAGCAGGAAATACACTTAGTTACAGACCGTGGTGGCACAGGCCTGTCATCCCAGCCCTCTGGGAGGCTGAGGCAGGAGGACTGCACATAGGAGTCCAGCCTGGGCAACTTAACAACTCAGTGAGACCCTGCCTCAAAATAAAATGGGTTGGCAGTACAGCTCAGGCAAAGGCTAGATGCCAGTACACACACATACACACACACAAGGGAAACTTTGCTGCTTTAAGCTACTGAGATTGCTGGAGAGCTGCTGCCGTGCATGACCCCAAACCATCCTGACCGCAGCAGGGCAGGAAAAGCTGCCCGCAGGAAGCGACCCAGGGGCTGCACCAGGAAGGGTGAGCAGCACCGAGTCAGGAGGTGGAAGGAGGCAGAGGGGGTGCCCTCGAGCAGCAGCAAGCTGGGGCACAGAGGCAGAACAGCAGCAAAGGCGCCCGGCTGCCATGCTGAGGGCGGGGTGGTCTGCAGTTCATCATGCTCAGGCTGTGGCCCCTGCACCCCCGTGGGCCCTCAGTGCCGCCCAGCGAGTGCACCTGGCTCACGGGACACATGCCGTGATCTGTGTTTTCTTAATGTTCAGCTCACCACTTGCCACACTGCACAGAACTTGCAGCAGCACAGGCCCTGAGACCTTGG
Organism: Ctenodactylus gundi; assembly: GCA_004027205.1. Taxonomy (NCBI): domain Eukaryota; kingdom Metazoa; phylum Chordata; class Mammalia; order Rodentia; family Ctenodactylidae; genus Ctenodactylus; species Ctenodactylus gundi. Next base: position 91,816 of record PVKB01005473.1, on the reverse strand, counting down.
CCCACACACCCTTCCTGGTCTGCCGCAGCACCCCCAGTCCCGCAGAGGTCAGCTGCCCTGGCCCTCCCAGAGTGTTCTTGGGGAAAGGAGTCCGCATGCGGGCGAGCACAAAAGCCACCCTCCAAGCCTGACTCCGGGCACCCACTGGGCCTGGTTCCACATTCATGACTCAGGATGCCAATTAGCACTGGTCAGCAGGCCCCTGTGGAAAATCAGGTGGCCCCCAAACAAAATCAGACAACGTGTAGCTGAAGCCTCTGGAAAGGCAGCCAGGCGGGACTCAGAAGCAGGAAGGGGGGAGCACTGGCTGCGGAGCCTGTGTCCTAGGCCCCTGCTGCAGCCCGGCACCACCTGGGCACCTACCACGCACCCGGCTCCACAGCAGGTGCCAAAAACGGAAGGGAGCAGGGTGTCTCTGTCTCTCTACCAGGGTAAGGGGACAAAAAGGGAAGAGATGTTCCACTGTAGTGAGAAGAGGACACCACCGACTTACAATGACCACAGCTCAGTTGGGCACCTGGGCCTCAGGCTCAGCTTTAATTGGGTTTTAAACTACAGGTCTTATTAGAAGGAGACCTTTAGGAGAATCCACTGTTAGAACAAAGTGGCTGAGCTTGCAGCCCAATCCTGGGACACTTGCCAGACACACAAACATCCCTGAGCCCCCCTCAGACCGCTGACCCCCAACCTCTGAAAAGTGGCTCCCAGGGAACCATGCTCTGCCCTCTTCCTCCATGGGTTTATAACACACAGTAAGGTTTGGGCACCACTGGGGCGGATTTCCTGGAATGAGCTGTAAACACCACCTGAGTCATTTTTAACCATTTATTTATTTATTTGATTGCTGTTTTATTTTCTTGGAGGCAATTTGGGAAGAAAGTCTCCAATCCCTCCTTCGCCTGCCCATATCACTCACCCCGGGAAGCTTTCCCAGGTCCCTGTGGCAGTCAGGATAGGTGGGGTTAGCGCACAGCAACGAGTATCCCTCAAGATCCCAGTGGCACAACGGAGCTTGGTTTGACTCTTGGTCACACCATCTGGATCCTGTGAGAAGCCACAGCTGGCTAATTTTCATGCGGTGCTCGAGGGTTGAACCCAGAGCCTTGGGTATGGTAAGTAAGCGCTCTACTGAGCACACCCAGCCCTGCTTTCAAAATTTCACGGGGAGTTTCAGGGTATACATCAGCTCCCCCATCCCCAGATTAGGAGCCTCATGGATGACATCACCTGTTGCTTTAAAGATTGCCACCTGAGCCCCTCCATGACACTTCACAGGTTGGTGACGTAAGGAGGGAAAACCCAGAACAGGGGGAAGCCGGCTGCTGTGGACAGAAGTAAATGGGCATGTCCCCTATCTGCCCTTCCAGACTCAGCCTGTCATCAAGAAGGACTTCAGACATACGGTCTCTGGAGAGCAGGGACACCCACACACATGCAGGCGCACGTGTGACCTTTTGCTGGTACTGCTGTCCTCTGAACCAGTGATCTGAAACCTGAAATCTTGTGAGGACAGAGAGGCAAAGGAGCGGCAGGCCTGAGGGAGCCCCAGGCGCCCCCTCCCTGGCATTCTGGACACTGGGGACCCTTTGACTATGTGACAGCTCAGTCCTAGGGGAAGTGGAGTCCCGGAGTGGTGGAGGGAAAGCTCGCTGGAGGGTCTTCATGAGGAAGGTGCCTCCAGATTCTGGGAAAGACAGATTCTCTGGCCAGGTTCTCAGCTCCTTGGGTCCCCACATGAGCAGCCTTAGAGAGTGTGGGGGCTGCGGCTCTCCACTCTGGGGACCCCACAGAGGCACAGCTTTCCCCAAGAAGAAGCATCCTCTAGGACCCATGGAATGTGGGGACGGAATAAAGGCCTGAGTAAGGATGTTTGCTGCCAACGCGCCGGCGGCAGGGACCCGAGAACAGACCTCCCAACACCGTCCAGGGAGCGGCAAAAGCTGAGGACTAACTAGGGCTCCTCGGGAGCTACGCGCGCGACACCTCATGAGCTGGCAGGCACCAACATCACATGAGGACTAGCACCTTCTGGCCGGGGAGGGTGCACATCACGGGCAGTTGGCGCTGACGAGCTCTACCCGGCCAGCGATGAGTCCTGGGACAAAATGTTTGCATTAAAATTCGTATGTGGCAAATTCGAGTTTCAAAGTTGTGTTTACTTGGCACCAACTGCGAACCAGGCATGGCAGCGGATTCCTCACCAAGGCCCTTTCTCAGGCTACAGGAGCGGCTTTGCCGAGATTTCACGCTGAGGCTAAAATCTCAGGGCACGGGGGTTCGGCACCCAGGAGTCCCCAGCCCTCAGCACGCACGGAAGCTGGCCATGGAGCCCAGCGCTCACCTTGCTGCAGGCTCTACCACGGGAAGGCATCTAGGTCTCAGCCTCCTCCTCATTCCAAGGGTGGTGAAACTGAGGAATCTGATTTAGGAACCTGTCCCGTCACAGCACAATCCAGACCCTGACCTCGGATCGAAGCCTGGGATCCTGGCCGCAAGGCCCACACCATCAGCCAGAGCCCCACTGTGAGCTGCTGGGCTCCTCTGTAACCCTGGGTACGGAACTTGAGGCTTTTGCATTCAGCTATATCCCTGGCTTTTATACTGGGGATTGAACTCAGGGGCTTTGCACTGACCCACATTCACAGACTTTAATTTTAATTTCTATTTTGAGACAGAGCCTAAGTCACCAAGACTGGGCCCAAACTTGTGATCCCCCTGCCTCAGAGGGCTGGGGTTACAGGCCTGTGTCACCACAGCCAGCTCCTTTTCTCTTTATGAGTTAAAGCTACAGCAAACTCACAGCCCAAAGCCATCTTCCATATCTTTGTATATCAGATATAGGAGTATCCGGCACCTGCCATTTATGCATGTATTCTGTGCTTTGCTTGTTTTTGGTTTCTATTTTTGAGACAAGAGTCTCGCCCTGCAGTCCAGGCTGGTCCTGGACTCACTATGTAGCCCAGGATATTCTTAAATTCACAGCAATCCTCTTGCCTCAGTTCCCAAGTGCTGGGACTACAGGCGTGCACTACCGTGCCTAGCTTATGTGGTACTGGGGGACTGAACTCAGGGCCTCACGCTTCCCAGGCAAGGGCTCTAATCACTGAGGTACACCTCCAGCCCCGTGTATTTTGTTATCAAGGTGCCACCATGTGCCCAGCCTGGGGATATGTACAGAGCTCAGGGCCTCCTGAAAAAGACTGAGCAGAGTGTGACGGGGAGACTGGGGATGCCTGGGGCACATCAGGGGACCACCTGAGGACCGGGGCCCAGATCAGAATGTGGGAGGTGGGAGTGGGGGCGTGAAGGAAGAAGGGAAGTGAGTGAGAAGATGAGGGGCATCTGGGGCAGAAAGTCCTCTGAGGGCCAGATCTGGGGAGTGGGAGGGAGGCTGGGGCAGGGGTAGCTCTATGGTCAGTACCACTGAGTGGGGGTGAGAAGTGGAGGGGAGGGGAGGGGAGGTGCCCTGTGAGGGGTGGGGGTGGAGCTAGGGGGCAGGAGCCTAGGAGATTATGGGCAGACCCACCCACAGAGGCTCTAGGAACCTCTCTGGCTGCAGCAGGAGGGTGGAAGGTAAGGTGGGCCAGACAGGGCGCCCAACTCGGAGGACGTCACCTGGGGAAAGCAGGGTCTGGACCAGCAGAGTGACGGGAGCAGACAGGAGCACGGGCGTGACAGCAGCAGGGCTGAGGTGGCCGCCCGGGGTGCGGGCGGCCTGGAAGAGCAGCCACTGACACCAGTTCACGCGCCGATGCCAGGCAGAGGGGGAGGACAGGTCATGATCTGGGCAGAGTGAAGTGCCCAGAAGGAAGGAGGAGAAAAGAGTGGATTGCCACTCAGGCTTTGGGACCAGATGCTTCTGAAGGCCAGGTGGCACGACTGGGTGACTCTGATGCCCAGAGGCCCCTGGGTCTCGGGATGCAAAGCTCAGAGGATGGAGGCTGCCTGAGCCCCGACCTTTGGGGAGCCCAGGAAGAGTGCAGAGGGGAACGATCCTCAAACCCCAGCATCCTGAGGGGCGAGGTGCTGAGAAGGAGCCACGAAGTAGGGGGAAAGAGGTGGGGGTGACGGTAGAGGGGTGTCTCCAAGGCAAGGGAGGGGTCTCAAGGGGGCAGCACCCAAAGCTGCCAATGCCACTGTACAGCCAGGAAAGAGGAGAGCTGAGGCCAGGGCAGCTGCTCGCTGGGGTGGGCGGGTGGGCAGCAGGGAGAGGTGACTCGAGGCCAGGCGCTCCTGCAGGAAGCTCAGCTCTGGTGGGTAGGAGGGAGGTGGGGTCGCTCACAGGGCCACAGGGTACAGGGACATCTTAACTACCAGTGTTTTCAGGTGGGACCCACTGGGACAGTTCATGGGAACAACTGGGAGTCAGGGGAGAAGTCTCGGGTGTGGGAGGAGAGGAAGGGGGTGACGGTCCCGAGACACAGCAGGGACAGAGCCCATAGGTGGGGATGTGGGGTGGGCTGAGATGCCTTCCATAGGACTGGGGGAGGAACAGGAGGGGCACGACAGGGGCTGGACAGGGCTGCCTGCTTCCACTGGGGACAGCCTCCTGCCCCTCCACTCTGTCCTCCCTGCAGGTACTGGCTGCACAGGAGCTGGCACAGTCCTCTCCAGGTACCTGCAGGCATCAGCTCCAGGTTCCCTGGAGCCCACAGGCTCAGGTCCCAGACCAGCCAGGCAGAGGATTCATCTGCTCTGGGTGGCTTCTGTGCCCGCTACATGCTGTGCCTGGGAAGCCACAATGCGCGGTGTGATGGGACAAGGACAAGATGTCTGCACACGATGCGACACATGCCATGTTTTTCTGAATTGTTTCAACTTGTCAGTCGGCCAATTCAGAACCCACAGACATGGAAGGCTATTTACCCACTTCAGGAATGGAAAACTGAGGCTCAGGGAGGGGAAGCAACATACCCACTTGCCCATGTTGGGATCTGGAGTCCGGTGGGCACCTGGGGAAACCCCTGCAGGGGGCATCTCAGACTTCCCGTCCCTGCAGCACTGAAGCGAGGGCTCCTTGAGCAACCCCCAGCCCCTTGGTTCTCTACCCCCGGGGGAAGATGACGGCTCCCAGGGCGGCTCTGTCCATCCATGGGCAGCGGCAGTGCTGGGAACAGGTTCTGTGGGACGGCCTTCAACCCACGGCTAGGGCGCCTCATCTCCATGGCCCGCACGGAGTCGGCAAGCAGATCACCTCTCTTCAACCTGCTTTGGGGACAGCGCTGCCAGGGACGGGAAGGCCGCCTGAAAGCTGGCAGAGGGGCTCAGCTATAAATAGCCCTGCTTGGTCTCCCCAAGCAACCAACGGTGACACAAAAGAGCCACCACCAAAACAAGTGTGCTGCCCCTGCCCCTCCCAGGAACACCGCCATTGCTCGCGCAGGGACTCGCTCACCCCATTCTGGGAGAGAGGAGTGCTGTCCCCCCAGTTCTCCCTGTGCATAAGGGGCTCCTTCGGTGACCAGAGAAGGGGCCCTAAATGGCGATGGGGGTGGAAGGCACAGCCCTCCTCGGCTTGAACGGTCATCCCATGGCCACTTCCTGGGCACCTTGGGGGAGCATACCCATGGTGACCAGGGGGCAGGTCTCCGGGGTCTTGGGATTTCCAGGGACACAGAAGCCTAGGGTAGGAACACATGCATTTCCCGCCTGCCACCCAGGCACTGCGTGTGAGGAAGTCTCTGTAACCTTCCCTGCACCTTGCAAGGGCACAGACAGGAAGCCTGAGGTTGCAGGAGGTATGTCTGGGGGTGGGGGCGAGGGCAGAGCTGGCAGTCCTATCTGGTCACCTGTGGAGGCAGGGTTCTGGCGCACAGCCACAGCCTAGGGAAGAGGGACTGGGATTCTGCCCATGCGGGTAGAACTAGGACCTCTGGGAGCCAAGAAGCCCAATCAGGGACCTAAGCTGGCCCGAGGGGTCAGAAGCTACCTGTCCACTTGCCTCAGGCCCCAGCCACATGTTAGGCCCTGGGGCCCTACATTCTGCCTGCTGCTCCTCCTTGCAGAATCCTCCTGCCAACTGGAGCTCTAAGCCACCTTTCAAGTATAAACTCCAACACCCACAAAGCCTTCTCAGGTGCCTTCTGGGGCCCCACCTGTCACCTCCCCTCAGGGCCACCTGCAGGGTAAGCGGTCACCTCACTATAAGCCAATGTTCCTTGGCCAGAGCTCAGCAAATGTCTCTGTGTAGGGCCAAAGAATGGAGGCTACGGGCTCTAGGTCCTGATGTTCCAGTTCTGTCCCTGCAGTGTGAAAGCAGCCACTGGCAATTGGCAAGTCAACGGGAACCTTTATTCTGCCCAGGGCTGTGTGGATATTTATGACATCATTCGCGATCCTTATGAAATCATCAACTTAAAATTACCTTGCTGAGCCAGGCACAGTGGCATGGGCCTATAGCGCCAGCACTCTGGGACTCTGGAGCAGGAGGACTGCAAGCATAAGTCCGACCTGGGCAAGTTGGTCACCTAGCGAGACCTTGTCTCTAAGTCAAAAAAAAGAAAAATAAAATATGGGTATAGAATGTAGCTCAGTGTGAAGGCCCTGGGCTTGAACTCCAGAGCCCTGAGATAAAATAAAATAATAAACATTAGCCTGCTATCCCTGGTAAAATATTTAATTAACTCGCCCCTAATGCAATGGTTGTTTAGTCAGGCGGGGCCATATGGTTTGTAGGCTAGATGTCTCACCTGTATTATGACCACATGTGGTTTTCTTTCAATAAAACTTTATTTACAAAAACAGGTAACAAGCAGGGTTTTAGTAGTGTAGCGATCATCACATTGGCCTAACAAAAACAGGTGACAGATGAGTGTGGGCCCGTCATGTGCCAACCCCTGACCTTGCCTGATGTTTCCCAACGAACAGTGACCCGTTGTGACACTGTGCTCTCAGGTCACACCACGACCTGGCCTGAGGGGCCACTGCACAGCTGGGTCTTCCCAAGGGATTCTCCACACCGAGGAGAGCAGGCCACGCTCCCCCAGGAGTCCTGGAATCCCCATGGGCAGCACGGCTTCTGGGTCTAGTTTGAAGTGCTAGGGGAAGACGGCGGGACACCAGGCAGACAGTGACAGGAGCCGTGAGGGTGTGGAGAGACAGAGCCCCAGACGCCTCAGTCACATGGGAAAACAGGACGGTGCTTCTGCAGAAAGCGACCCACAAGTCCCGCCATTTTCTCCTCAGGCCCAGGCCCAAGAAAGCAGATGACACACATTCAAACCAAGCCTGCACACAAATGCGTGCGACATTCGCAGCTTTCCAACAGCCCCGGGAGAAACCGTGCGAGTTTTCATCCAGAGACGTAGTCTGTGCGACAACAGCACCTCACAGGGCTACGAAGAGAACAAGGTCCGAGTTGAGCCCCACGAATCTAAACTCCAAAGTCCTCCCAAGTCGGGAGCTTTTGTGTTGACATGACACCCCTGGCAGAAAATTCCACACCTGACCTTGTACTGACAGGTCACAGCAAAACCACACCCACGCAAAATAAATACCTTCTGTGCATGTGGCATATGTGAGACCAACTGGGTCTAGACTGGGCCCACCCCACAGGATCCCATTGTGCATATGCAAGGATTCCAAGTCCTAACTCTGGAAGACTTCAGGTCCCAGCATAGACAGAAGACACCCCACTTGCACCAAATCACACTGTTGGTCTCACAGCCAACCTGGCTACTGCCGTGCTGTAAGAAAGCCACGCGTCCCCAAAGGCCGTACACCTTAGGGTCCCCTTTATACGTAATTTCTACCCTGGACAAATCCCAGGGGTGGGAAGCAAGTGAGGCTCACCCTGAGGTGGGAAAGGGGAGGTCGGTGAAAGGGCGTGAGGGTTCTTACAGGTGACAGACACCTACAGCTGTGATGTGGGTGTCGCCTGGGGTATAGTCCCCGAAAATGACTGACCTGTACGTGCAAAAGGGGCACATTTTACAGTGTATAAGTTGTACCTCAATAAACATATTAAAAAGTTGTTAAGCCAGGCATGATGGCACTGGCCCATAATCCCAGATAGTCAGGAGGATGAGGCAGGAGGGCCAGGAATTTGAGGCTATCCTGGGCAGCCTAAGGAGATTCTGTCCTGAGGGGGGGGGGGGGTGCTGAGATTGTAGCTCAATGTGAAGACCCTGGATTCAATCCCCCAGCACCAAAAAA
>PVKB01005473.1:0-83562 GCA_004027205.1 Ctenodactylus gundi | reverse complement strand
TGGGACCTGAACAGCCCACTGGTCCGGCGTGTCCATGGCATACATGATCCCTGCCCACAGTTCCCCAGTCCTCACCTCTACAGTCTAGACTGCTGTCCCTCACCTCCACGCTTGCACCCAGAAATCCTTATTTTACTTCATAATAGTTGCAAAGCACATGAGTAGTGGTGGTGGCAACGTTATTAAAGCTATAACCAAGCTTTACTGTAGGTCAGCCCAGGCAGGAGACGCGGTGTGCACAGGGCTTGGCTCTGTCCTCTTGGGCAGCCGTGGGGGTCTTGGAGTATGTCCCTGAGGAGAAGCAGGGACGGTGGTACTTCCTAAGACTCTGCAGAGCTCACAATTGGGACAGAGCCCTGGGCACTCTGTGTGTTAGCCTGCTTCACAGCCACTGTGCAGAGGAAACCCAGGCTCCATGAGCACACTGCCCTCACCCGTGGATCCAGAGCCTGTGGTCAGCAGTACCTGGCCTTGAGGCCCAGCTCAGGGTCTCTTCTGCCTTTCCATGCAGAGGGCAGGAGGGGGACTGCTCACAGCAGCAGGAACGCAGAGAGAGGCTGCAAAACTTGTGCCTGCTCTACTTGCAGGATGGGCAAAGTACCTGGAAGAGGCTAAGAAAGGGGGTGACTCCAGCTCCTGGGACCCCCATGGGCTCACAGCGCATGCCACCGACGCACATGGAGCCCAGACCCCACACAGTGGGGGGACCTCACCAGCTCCTGCTGGGGCCCTGGGGCCTTGGATGACTGCCCATTCCTCAGAGGCAGCAAGGAGTGCTGGCCAAGCTGCCCGTCCCCATGTCCCCAGGCACGAGAGATCTGCGCTGAGGAGCAGCTGAAAGTTCAGGCAAAGTCACACCTCCTGGGCCCACTCAGCCCGTGGATCTCTGTGGGGAGACACCTGGGGCCACCGTGGGCATGCCTGGATGGTCAGGACAGGCACAGAGGTTGGCGTGGGGCCTGCGGAGTCCCCTCCCTGCTGCCCTTCAAATGGCACACCACCCGCCTGGCTGTGGAGGCGGGGACACTGGAGGCGGGCAGCCATGGACAAGGAGGAGGCCGTGCTGTAAGTGGCATCAGTCCACCCACGGCCACTAAACATTGCCGCACCCCGCAGTGCGGTTCACAAGTGCCTCTGAGCTGACTGAAGCTGAGTGCCAGCTGATGAACAACACATCCTAAGCTGAAAACGCCTGTGGGAACACGCACCGACGGCACCTAGCACAACGAACCCCGCTCAGCTGCAGGGTCCACGGGCGTGTGCATCGACCCACATGCCCCCATCTGGGAGGAGACCTCACTCCAGAATCCACAGCACGTACCTCCCAACCAGCCACCACTGCACACAACCAGGAAGTTGAAAATCACAAAGCTGGGGACTGTCTGTAGTTCTACCACTTGACCACGGGTACAGCGAGGGTCCCTGCCAAGGGAGGTGCCCCAGCCCCGGTGGTTCTTCCCCAGGCTGCGTGCCATCCGTCTGTCCACGGCGCACACAGCACAAAGCACAGGGGCAGGTGTGTGTCCAAGTCTGATGAATTTTATATATTTTCTCACTGTTTTACTAAAAATAATCCTGAACCAAGAGGACATGTGGCACTGGGTCACAGCCGTGTTCAGGCGACTACAGAGTCTGACCCTCAGTGGAGGCCAAAGGCTCATGACGGCCACCAGTCACGGGCCGAGGTGCGGACGGCACACAACACGGGCAACGTCCATTTGCCTCCCTCGTTCACACAGGAGAGTCAGATGGTCTCAAGCTCAGTCGGGTACCACAGTGATCCTTTTAAACCAGGGTTCAATTCTCTTTGTCAGGGAACCCCTGGAGCCCAAGGGTGCTGTAAGGCAAGGAGTGGGGCTTTTGCCAGCCACAGGGGCTCCTCTAGCGTCTCTGCTGCTGGGTTTCTTTTCTTTCCAAGCAAACCCACTGCCCAACTCCTCCCCTAGGAGCTTGGGGCACAGGGAGGCAGGCCCACGCCAGTCAGGGTCTGGCCCACCACGAATAGGCCCAGGCAGGACAGCACCCAACATGTGGGGTCAGTGGAGGGGCCCAGCCCAGCTGGCTCCAATCCATGGGGAGAAGCACTTCAGACAGTCCCCTGGCCTCACCTGTCCTGTCTGGAGGTGGATTAAAGGAAGTAAAGGGCTCAGAGGGCCGTGTGCAGAGCCAGGGTACGCAGTAGGTGCTTAGTACTGTAGGCATGATTTCTCCTTCCCCACTGCACCCCTCAGGCAGTGAGAAGAACCCCAGGCAACTCTAGCCCTTCAGTAATTTCTCTGTGAAAACCCCAATGCCCGCTCAGCGCGGTGGCTACACCTGTTACCCAGCACTTTGGGTGGCTGACCCAGAAGGATGGCAAATTTGAGTCTAATCTGGGCAGCTTACTGACATCCTGTCTCAAAATAATTTTTTAAAAGGGCTGGGGGGCATAAGTAGGGTGGCTGGGGGTGGGGGGGTTGTTGGGGCCATGGCTCCGTGGTTAGAGTGTTTCCCTAGCAAGTTCAAGGCTTGGACTGGATTCCCTGCACCACATAAGCCAGGTGTGGTGGTGCATGCCTGAAATTCCAGTGCCAGTTTGAAGCCATCTTGGGCTCCATAGTGAGCTCAGACCCAGCCTAGACTACAGAGCAAGACCCTGCCTCAAAAATAACTAAATAAAATAAAGGGGCTGAGGATGTAGATCAAGGGGAAGGACCCGGGATTCAAATCCCAGTACTGCAAAAGAAAAACAAACAAACAAAAAAGCCACCATCCCCCCACCGCCCTGCCAATTCTGCCGACCCTTATTTCTGCGGTAATGCTCATGATGTGGGACGACGGGACACACCCAGGACCCTGTCCTAGCTCAGCTCTGTCCCTACTGCTGGGGACAGGACAGGAACAGCTACTCCAACAGCAACAACTGCTGCATCGTACAGACACAGGAAGTGAGCGGCAGAAGGATCCGGGTTAGTAGGTGGAAATTCTTCCCATCGGCCCCAGGCCCAAGTCCCTAGTTCCCCAGACAGGGCCATAGTTCTTTTAAGCAGCATTTCAACCCAGAGTTCCAGCAATACCTCTCTGCTCCACTGGGCTCTCAGTGGGGTGGGGTGGGCGAGGACTATGTTACCCTCAGAAGCATTAGTGGTCCTCCCCGAGTGGGGTCCGGGTCATGGGACACCCAGGGGTTGATGGCCAAAGGCAGAGAGCTTCCCGGGAAGGTGAGGGGGAGAGCTGGGTCCCTTCCGGCTGCACCTGATGCCTTCGGTGAAGAGCTTTGTGCCGGGGAGAACTGAAGGCTCAGGTCGAGCTTGCAAGCGGGCCTTCGGGGGGCGGTTGTGGGACATGAAACCGGAATGGGATCTGGGGCGACACACCCCTACTTTAGCAGCCTGGAAACCACGGATTTATGTGGCGGCACTCGCTCTTTCTTTCTTTCTTCTTAAACAGGGGATTGAGCCCAGAGCCTTCACAATGAGCTGCATCTCCATCAATTTATTTATTGATTGATTGATTTTTATTCTGAGATGAGTTTTTGTTAAGTTGCTAAGTCACCCAGGCTGGGCTTGAACCTGGGATCCTCCTGCCTCAGTTTCCCTGAATGCTGAGATGACAGGCCTGCCTCACCATGCCTGACATTATTTCCTACATTTTCTACAAAAAATAAAAAATAAAAAAATAAAAGGAAAGAAAGAAAGAGAAAAAACAATCCCCTTCAAGCAACAAGGGTCTGCTGGGGACCCAATTCTGTGAACAGGAACCTGTACAAGAGGGGAATGACACCTCAGGCCCTGGAAACACATGCTTTGCAGAGAGCGCTATCTTGGGGGTTGGGGAAACTTAGGTCTAAGTTGCCGCTGATCCATCGATGCGTGAATGTCTATGTGTGCTGTATTGTAATTGCAACAACATCTGTAAAGTCTGTGATCAGATACATATTCAACAATTGGGATAAAAATGTCACAGCCTGGCTGGGGTGACAGAATTCTACTCTGGGCTTACTCTGTGAACCCCCCAGTCTCCCTCCTGTTCTCCTTCCCTGCACTCGGGGTCCCCAGGGCTTCGCTCGAGAGAGAAGGACCCCTCCTCAGTGATATCAGCTCCTGTGTCCCCACCCCAAGCAGCACATGTGACATGAGGCAGCAGTACCGGGGGCTGCCTGAGGAGGCGGGCATGACGACCGGCCAGCCCTGTGCCGGGGGGGCTGAGCCGGGAAGCCCTCAGCGTCTCCAAGGTGCTGCCTGGTTAACAGTGAAACAGATTTTTCTTCTGGTCACCTTGCAGAGCTGATCCAAGAATCACATGAGCGCATGTTAGCAACAATGATTTGAGGTGACAGCCATGGCTATAATGGGATTGGTCATGCAAACAGCAGCAGAGGTCACTACTCAAAACGACAGCTACTTAGCAAGCCCATAGGTCATGGGGTTTCCTATTTTTAGAACATGAAGTAGTCACGTTCCTTTTAGCTTTTCCCATGTGTGTGCATGCGGACATATGTGTATCTGTGTGCTTATGTGCATGTGTGTGGTGCAAGGGACTGAACCTGCGGTGCTCCACCACTGAGCTACATCCCTGGACATTTTTACTTTATCATTATTATTTGTTTTGAGACAGAGTCTTGCTAAATTTCCCTAGACTCACCATCTTCCTGCCTCAGCCTCCCTCGGAGCTGGGATTACAGGCCTGCATTGCCATGTCTGGCCATTACATCTAACAAGTTAAATGCTACAGAAGAGTATAAAGCAAATGGTACGTCTCTCTTTCTTGCTGCGTGTCCCCAAGCCCTCAGTTCCCCTCCTAGGTGACCTCGGAATCACAACTTCAGCGACCTTTCGGCTATGACCCGAGGGTTCAAAAGCACACACATACGATGATATTTTATCCACACTTTATTGCAAGTTGGCCATGTCAAATCTGAACATCTGAAGCCCTAAATGCTCCAAATTTCGAAACGTTCTGAGCGCTCTAGTGATCCCCAAGTGGAAAATGCTACCTCCCAATGCGGGCACACGGGACCAGCTGTCAGGCGGTGTGCTGGTCAAAATCACCTTCAGGCTGTGTGTGAAGGTGTAGAAGAAATACCGCAAATGAATTCTGCCTTACCTGGGGTCCCAGCCCCTAGGTAACTCATTATGGATATGCAAATATGGCAAAATCCAAAAGCTCATGGCACCCCTGGTCTCAGGCCTGCCAGGTTAGCACAGAACATCTGCACAAAACAGTTCACACCTCACCTTTCCCACTGTCTTGACCTAAGAAATCACCTCAGGCCAATACCCCCAACTCCTTTCCAGCCGCGGCTGCATGACCTGTCCACTGAAGAGCAGGACCACCCTGGGGCAGCTCGCAGATTTCCTTTGCCTGTTTGTTTTTTTCTTGAACCGCCACAAGCAGTGTGTTAGTGGACACGCTCTGTCTACATGTAATCAGTGTGGCACGCCCTGATATGAGTCAGATGTGGGGACTCTTGTGGTTTGGACCTGGAATGTCCCCCAAAAGTCCCATGCATTTGGATGTGATGGATTACCTACAGAACCATGTGCTGTTGGGAGACGGGGCCTGGTCTGGAGGGGTGGGTTAGATTGCATGTGTGGCAGGTTGTCGATTACAGGTGTGTGGTGGTGGCTTAAACCTGGAAGGGGCGGAACAGAGGCTGGACCCAGAAGGGGCGGATCACTGGGACAGGACCTAGAAGGATATACACAGCTTCCTGCCTTCCTTCTGGGTCTTGGCTTGACTTGGCCTCCTGTTTGCAATGCCATGCAAAGCCGCCTCCACCTCCTCCACATGGTTCCACCATTCGCCAGCCGCTCAGCCAGGAATGGACTTGCGACCTGACACTGAGCTAAAATAAACTTCCTAACCTGTGCATGGCAGGTATTCAGTCTCAGGGACTGGTAACGAAGACAGGGACCGAGCGTATGGCAGCCCAAAGGCGGGAGCATTGCTAACTGGGTGTCTAATGCCATCTAAACAAAAACAAACCAGCCAACAGAAGGTTTGAAGCCAGGCCTACAATCCTAGGACTCAGGAGGCTGAGTCAGGAGGATCACCTAGTTTGGGCAACTTAGTGATTTAAAAAGAGTCTGTATCAAAACAAAAATTTCTGGAGACATAGCTCAGTGTGCAGGCCCTGAGTCCAATGCCTAACACCACACATGCACGAAGACTTCTTAGAGAGATGGGGGATCGATGGGTGAGAGGGCCGGGTCCCTGATACTGTGTGTGACAGCCAAGCAGAATGGACGGCCATCCTCCCCGCCTTCCAAACCTGAGCTCCTCAAGGGCACAGAGCACCAGTGCTACCAGCCTTCCTCCGCCTAGGCAGATGGCCACCTGGAACCCACCTTGACCTCCCCAGCAACCCCAGTTCCCAATATGACCACATGACCCTGAAGACCCATTTCTGAGGCACCCACAGAGATATTCAAACACCTTAGCAAGGCAGGACTTTCCCTCCCTGGGCTGCCTCTCCAGGCCTTGCCCTTCTCCAAATATGCAAATACTCCCTATCACAACCACCCCGGGGTCACCTGCCCTTCTCCAAACATGCAAATATGCCCATCAATATAACCATGGGGTCACCTGCACCTCTCCAAACATGCAAATACCCCACCACCACCAGGTCACCTGCCCTTCCCCACACATGCAAATACCACTCCACCACCACAAGGTCACCTGCCCTTTTCCAAACATGCAAATACTCCCACACTATGAGGTCACCTGCTCTTCTTTAAACATGCAAATATCCCCACACACCATGGGGTCACTGTCCTTCTCCAAACATGCAAAGAACCGCTCTCATCACAAGGTCCCCTGCCCTTCTCAAAACATGGAAATACCCTACCACCACCACCACCACCACCATCACCACCACCACCACCACCACCACCACAGGGTCCCCTGCCCTTTTCCACACATGTAAATACCCACCACTACCACCATGGGATCACCTCTTACAGTGACCCTGGCCTCAAGCTGTCCCTGATACCCCAGACTCCCTGCTCTCTTTCCTCAGGTCCCTGCTCCAATGTCAGGCCCTAGGTGCAGCCCTTCGTGGCCCTGGACATTCTGGGTCCTGCACATCCTCACGGGGCAGGTCTCCACTCAACGCCTCGGTTCCTGAGTGGCCTGGATCTCTGTGCGGTGAGATCTGTGGAGCAATGCTCTGCATTCTGAGACTTGCACTGGTGGCCAGCACAGAGTAGATGGCACCCACTGGCAGGGCACAGGTTTCCGACACCCCAGTGGCCCTTGAAGCCCCAGGAAGGCCTGAGCTGTGTGTACCAGGCTCTCGTGTATGTGCTCCCTGGGACAAGGTGTCATTTATAAATTATGCACAGTATGAGATCAGCAACAATGTTATTACATATGGTACGTCTTCCATTTCTAAGTCCAGAATTTTCACCATTTCACTCTGGGGCTTCAGTGCTTCTTTTTGGCATGTCTGAATTCCCAGCATGATCACCTTGGACTCTGGGGCCATCACTAAATAACGTAAGGGCCATGTGAACATAAGTCTTGCATCCAATACCTTCACAGTTGCCCTGGCAACCAAGACAGCTACCAAGCGACCGGCAGGTGGGCAGCCCACACAGCGTGGATGCACCAGACAGGGATGGCTCCCATCCTGGCGGGCGGAGCAGGACGGCACAGGGTCTCATCCCGCTGCTCAGAGCAAGCATGAGGCACCAATTTTAATTTCCCAGCATCACATAATAGCCAGGCATGGTGGCGCATGCCTGTAATCCCAGCACTTGGGAGGCTGAGGCAGAAGGACTGCCTGGATGTGAGGTCAGCCCAGGCTATACAGTAAGTTCAGGACCAGCTTGAACTAGAGCAAGACTCTGTCTCAAAAAGATAAACAGCCTCCCACATTTGGTAAAACATTTAATTCTTACATAGTTAGCTCATCTCTCAGGTGACAGCTGCCTTGGCTGAGCCAGACCAAATTATTTGCTGGCTGTATGTGGCCTGCAGCCCTAGGTTATGACTTTCATGTCATCTGAGGTTCCTGCCAATCCTATAAAGTAGGTCCATTATCAGGGGTTTCCAAGGGGTTGACAGGGGCTGCCTGGAGATGTGGACACGGCAGCAGGAGGAGGCGATGCCCTCGACCGGGTGCCAGAGCCTGCATGTCAGCCACAGGCCAGGGACAAGGTGGGGCAGAAGTGGAAATGCCATGGAGCCTGCAGTCCTGACTTAGGGAAGCGGTCTGGGGACACTTCCAACGTGACAGGAGTCGGCACACAGCTCCTTTTGGCTAACAGGCTGGCAATGCCTAACTGTGGTGGCTTAGGCCCTGCTGGGAACCCACCTGTGGAGACAGGGCGAGACACTGCCACAGCACGCGGGCACCAACCCAAACAGGTTCCCAGAATGCATTACTTCATGAAATCCTTCCAGCCACTCAAAGAAGTTGGTAAAGCAGGAAACGAATTATTCCCTGCTGTGGTTGAGATCTGAAATATCCTCCAAAGGCTCATGCGCTGAAGGTTTGGTCCCCAGGCCATGGTGTTACTGGAAATCCGAAGAGGTGGGAACTAGTAGAAGGAAGTGAGATCACGGGGGTGTGGTCATAGAGTGAGGTCAGGGGGTGTGGCTGTGAAGTGAGGTCCTGGGGTCATGGCCATGAAGGAGATACTGGGGTATGGGTCTCTTCCTTCCCCTGCTTAACTGTGGGGCGCATTCTCTCTCTCTGGCTGACTCTGACTATTCTTTCCCTCTTTCTCTCTGTCTCCCTCCTCTCTGTGCTTCCCGGCCACCAGGAGGTCAGTAACCTCTCTCCCCTTGTGCTCCTACCATGATGTACTATATCCTCAAACAACCAAAGCAGCAGGGCCAAGGAAGCATTGACCAAGATCTCTGAAGCCACGAGCCAAAGCAACCCTTTCCTCCTTTTAAGTTCTGTATGCCTGGTATTTTGTCACAGTGACAGAAAGCTCACTGACGCAGTCGCCACCTCAAAGAGAGAGAACTACTTGTTCTACTTAGGGCTTCAGGCCTTTCCAAACAGCTGTGGCTGGGAGAGGTGCACCCTCCCTGCTGCGCCGGGTTAGGGGTGGGGGACCTTATCTCGCTTCCAACCTACACACAGAACGCCGAGCACTCGCAGGGTAGGGAACATTCACTCATTCACTCATCCATTTCCGTAAACACTCACTGAGCACCCAGAGTCATTCAACAGACACAGTCTTTTTGTTGTTGTTGTCTGAAGACCCGCACAGTTTGTCAGGAGCTTAAATTATAATGAGGAAGACAGAGAGCAAATTAACTAAGAGACAGGATTTCAGACAAGAATGACATGGCTGGGCTGGAGGAACGGTACAGAGGTTAAAGCGTTCGCTTTGCCAGCACAAGGCCCTGAGAAACTGGTGTGGTGGTGCATGCCTATAGTCCCAGCACTCAGGAGGCTAAGGCAGGAGGATTGCCTGGGCTACAAAGTGAGTTCAGGACCAACCTGAGCTATAGAGTGAGACCCTGTCTCAAAAAAAACAAACAAACAAAAACAAACAACAACAACAACAAAGAATGGCATGGCCACTGAAATAGAATGATGGTCTCAACTAGCTGGGTACTGACCCCACCCCACCCCCAGCTGGCCAGGGAGGGGTTCCCAGGTGACCTTTGGATTAAGAATCAATGATAAGTAGGAAACAGACACATCAACAATTAAGTGAGGATTCTTCCAGCAAAAGCCAACAGAATGACTCTAGGACCAGTCCAGGACATCCACAGGGCAGGAAGGTCAATGAGGTGGGACCACAGACAGAGGGGAAGCGAGTCTTGGCGGGACGCAGGGACCAGGCCCCTCCCAAGAGCAGCCCATGGTTTCATTCCAGTCGTTCTGGTCCCCAATGTGACATCCACAATAAATCAATGAAAATATTCACGTGACTCATAAAAACCCAACACAAAAGCCTCTTCTGGTGAAGAACACCTGGAAGGACAAGTCCTCGTCCTTCCAAGAAACAGTGGACACGCTGTCTGAGCTTCATTAGAACCCAGCACACAAGGCACACTCGACACGCTCCCGGAACTGACGCAGTACAGAGGCGCATCTGCACGCAGACACAGTGAACTCTGCGTGAGGGCCCACGAAGGGAAAGTGGACAGGCATCAAGTCCACCGTGGCCATAACCCTCATCACGCCCTCACCAGCACTGCTTCCCACCAGGCGCCACAGGCTCTGAACTCAGAACCACAGCCGTGTTTAGACAAGAGCACAGTGCTGACGCATGAGTTACGAGGAGAACAGGGATGCTGTGACGGTGAGACCCACCAGCAGGACGATAAGCAAGGCCCCAGCTGGAGGCCAGCCCCAGGGGTGAGCGGGGTGGGGGGGTGAGGGGGTTCCACTCTTATCACTGGCTGAGCCAGTCATCCCAGAAAGGAACATGAGACCTTAAGACAGTCTGTGGTGTGGACACCTGCCCTCAGCCGGGAGAAGCCACAGCCCGTCACAGGTGGGATTACCTTCTTAGGGACTGTATGTTAACCTATGGGGTCATCTCACCTCTGTTCTTGGAGACTAGAATGCCACTTGTCACCTCTGGTTTCCTAAAGACTCAGTGTCTTTCTTACAGGCACCAGGAGCAGGGGCACACGGCGAGTGAAGGAGCCAGCAGTCAGCCGGTGCCTCACTCCAACCAAGCAGTGTGGGCCCGAACGAGGCACCTGGGGCTGGACGCAGTGTGTGGACCCTGGGGCTCAAAAGAGATGGGAATGACAGTAAGCCAGTCACAAAGGGGACAGAAAAGAGAATAAATTCTTCACCAACTGGGGAAGAAACATAACATATTTTAGGAAACGGGTCCAATACTCTAAGAGCTGTCAGATGGCAGAAGAATTCGCTTCGTTCTATGCAAAGCCCCAGAAGTCAGCTTTCCGCAGAGCCTGGAAAGAGCTGCTCCCTCCTCAGCTGAGGGCCTTCCAGGCTGCATCCGAGGAACGCCAGCCCACGGGGGTGGGGACACCAGGGAGAGGACAGAAAGAATCCTCTGTACAGGAAAAAAGCTTGGGAATTTGGGCACATCACAGGCACACAGACGTTCTCGCTGAAGGACACAGCCATCGACCCCCGCAAGCCTCTGGGTCCAGAGATTCCCACAGAACACAGAGGCCATTTCTCATGAGCCCTGTGTTCCAAGCTCACTTCTGGGAAAAAGATGACTTGGATTTGACTGATGACAGCATGTCCCGAGGGCGAGTGGCACCATACTACGTACAGAATTCAACAGGGCATACGTGACACAGATGTAATCTGAACGGAAAGTAGAATTGTGACGTCCTTCTCCCCTGCGTGCCCATGTGGAAGGGTGAGGAGCCAGGAGAGAGCCTCATGTGGGAGAATGCTCACAAGCTGTGCCTTCCTGCCACGTGGTGTTCTCGTGAGTGGGTGACATAGATGTCACAAATGGATGCTGGGGGTGACCGATGCTGTTGACTGGGGATCTTAAGGACAGCGTAGGTCTCTCCAAAACCTGCTCAATTCTTCTTGTTCCAGCAGAGTTACGATCTCCCTGCATTATTCATCATATATACCTGAGAGCCACTCAGTCAGAAGCAGTCCATGGAGGTATTCTATACACTGCAGCCGGCATAAGAGGTGCCCCTTTGTGAATGCTTACTGGGAAAGACAGACAAATGTCTTACACACGCAAGGGCTTGAAGAAGGGGCTTTGTATGTGTTAAAAAGGGAATGAGTGGTGCAAAACAACAGGCACCTACAGAGAGGCTGCGTCCAGTCCAGAGTTTCAGCACAGGTTCCTTAAGGAAGCACTGAAACCACGTCCAGCACAAACACTTAGAACAAGCAGGTCCAGGCTGTAGGAATGGCTCAGCGGTTAAAGCGCTGGCCGAGTAAGCGCTAAGTCAAGTGCTAGGTACCTGGGTTCCCCAGCACCACATAAGCTGGGGATGGTGGTGCACAGTCACAATGCCAGCACTCCAGCTGAGGCAGGAGGATTGCCATGAGTCCAAGGGCCAGCCTGGGCTACATATTGAGTTCAGGACTAGCCTGGGCAACAGAGCAAGACCCTGTCTCAAAAAACAAACAAACAAACAAACAAACAAACAAACAAACAAACAAACAAAAACCCATGCAGATCTAAAGCAGATCTCTTCAATACCCCGCAGGAAACTGTAGCCCAGAGGAGTCTGGAGGAACTACACAGTCCTACCCACACAAAGGCCTCCTCCCCAGCACACAGCTTACAGATGCTCAATTTGAGACTGGGATTCACTAGGTCTAGGGCAGAGAGCAGTGTGGCTCCAAGGTTTCTGCTTTCCAGATCACACATGAGTGGTACTGCTTTGTAAGGCATCTGAAAATGTCAAGGTGAATGGAGAGCTCACTATACCATGTTCATGGACAGAGAGGTTCAGTGAGAAAGACATCACTTCTCTTCAGATTGACCTAAAATTTCAATAACTTATGATTGAGATCCCCACAGACCTGTTTTATCCCTTTTAGAGGCTGTTATTGTCGTCACTGACTGAAACAAGTTGATTCCAAAATTTGTTTGGGGCACTAAGAGATTTCCCTACAAGCCCAAGACTTACAATAAAACCACTGGTGTGGTACTGACTTAGACCCAAGGACAGACAGCCCAAAAGCAGACCTGCGCTTTTAGAACCACGGTATATAGAAGACATTGCAAAGCAGTCAAGAAAGGTCAGACCACCAGGGAACTTGGTTCTTATAAACAATAAAGCTACTTTCTATCTTATATCATACCAAAATAAAATTCTAGATAGATAAGCTATGTTTCTGAATGTGAGAAGTAAAATCTTGAGACTCCTAGGAGAAACTACAGAATTCTTTTTTTTACAACTCTGGAGTAGAGAAACGTATCTTAAATAGGAAACCAACTGTGCAAACCAAAAGGAAGAGATTGACAAGTCTAACTTCAGTTAAATTAAAAATTCTGCACAGCAGAAAGAAAAGCCACAGACTGGGACAAGATATTTATAGCACTGTCAATAATACCTAGACTCTTCCAAGGGTCCCTGTCTGTAAAAGACAGATGGTCCCACTGAAAAGGGCCATGAACTCAATGCTCAGAAATGACATAAAAAAACAGGAGAAAAAAATGTGCTCAGCCCCATGAGTAATTAGAAATATGCAACTCGAAAATAGTGAAATAGTACTTCACACCCCTTCCACGGGCAAAACACAAACCAAGGAGACCACGCACCACATGGACTGTAGGGAAGGAGTCGTACACTCACATGTGGACGTAAATTAGAATAGCAGCCCCACCCCCGCCACATTCTCGGTAAAAGTGCCAGTGCAGGGACCCTGCAACCCCACACTCCCAGTCCCAGATCACGCTGAGGCTCGAACGTGTCCCTACCAACAGGCGGGAGGTTTAATCGTGAAGGCGACAGCAGAGAAGGCAGCACCTGAGGCCTCTCTGGCCGCGACCCTGGTATCACCTGAAGAGGCTTGCAGGGTGATCTGGGAAGTGGGTCAGGTCTTAGGGGAGTGGGCTACAGCTAGAAGGAAGGGTTTGGCCTCCCTCTCATCGAGGCCAAATGCTTTTTCTTCTACCTTCCTCCACAATGACATAGCCGGTGTTGGCCCCTCAACCATGGACTTGCCAATCTCTAGAACGACAGCGAATAAATCTGTTCGTCATTAGCCACTTAGCCTTAGGCCTTCTGTTACGGCAGCAGACAACAGGCCGAGGTGGAGGAACAGCCTAGCAAGCTTTCCTATGTGCTCAAGAAGGCACAGGCCTTCCCTTACTGTGCTCCATAACAACACCCTGTGACACAGGACAACACCCTGAAGCCCCGCGAGGAGACCTGCAAAGACACAACGTAGGCCCCTTCCGCAACACGGGGCTGCGCACCCAAGGAGGATGAGGGAGCCCGAGCCACGCGCACCTGTAGACACATCCCAAACCACGATCGAGCAACGAAACAGAATTGTAGAAACAGTTAGCAGTGGATACCATTAATATAAAAACTTAAAAATACATAAGACCTCAGCACTGTGCCCCGGTACTATGTGAGGCACACAGCGCATACATAGGACAGGTATAAAGATGCTAGTGTGAGCAAACTGTCAAGCTCAGCATCGCAGGTTCTGGAGAAGGAAGGAGAGAACGGTATTTGGGAAAAGAGTAAAATTCCCTCATAAAAACACACCCCCCCCCCCAACACTTCATACGCACTTTATTTTATTTTATATTTTTTGGTTACTGCGGATTGAACCCAGGCCCTTCCTTCACACTAAGATATATGCCCTGTCTTTCTTTTTATTTTTGTTTTCAAGACACAGTCTCACTAAGTCGCTAAGTAGCTCAGGCTAGGCTTGAACTTGCAATCCTCCTGCCTCAGCCTCCAAAGTGCTGTGCTGACAGGCCTGCAGCACTGGGCCCGGCTACCCACATGCACCACTGCTGTGGATTTCTGTCCTGTAACTCCCATGCGGAACGCCTGGACTGTTCTCGAACAGAGCTGGCCTTGCTGCGTACGATCTTGGCTTAAAGACAGCTTTCCCCTCGCTCCTTCCCAGCCACGGCCACCTGACTTCTCCTGCCCCAACCTGGCCTCAGCAGATGGCTAGCTGATGGTGACAAGCCTGACCCCACCCACAGTGGGGACCTATCCCCATTATTTTTGAGACAGGGTCTCCCTCTGTAATCCAGGCTGGCCTTGGACTCCCAACAATCTTCCTGCCTCAGCCTCCTGAGTGCAGAGATTACAGGTGTGTGTCGCCATGCCCAGCTTATGTGGTGCTGGAGAACTGACCTCAGGGCCTTGCGCTTGCTAGGCAAGCGCGGTAACCGCGAACGATTCCTCTGCCTGCCTGCTCTTGCTGCCAATCGGGCAGCTCTCTTTGTCCTCTTCTCCCCATCCCTGACCCACACAGGACGAATCCACTCGCAGCACACGAAAGCTCTGCTCACCGCAGTCACCCCCTACCCTGTACCCTCTGGGCCTGAGGCCTCGACGGGCAACCCAGGCACAGAATCACGGGGAACAAACTTCAGCCTCAAGCTCTCTTGCTGCTGGCTCCACTGGCTCCTGATGGACCTACTCATTACCACTCAGCACCCGGAGCAGGGGGGCTCCTGCAACAGAGCCAGGGTTTCGGACCAAAGAGCCTCAGAAAGCGCCGTACCCAGCCTTTGACTCACGCAGGAAATGACTTCCTAATTCCTGGGCGCTCTTAGCCCCCCGTGGAGCCTCTGGAGCCAGGGCCGCTGGGCATTTTCACGTGGCAAGTGCACTACGCAAGTCTGAGGGGCACACTCCACAACAGAAGGGAACATACCACTGTACGTGGCGGCCCTGGAACGGTCTTGGTCCCTTGGCCTCCTGTTGTAACTATGCTCATTTCCTATCAAATGCCCACCATACATTTACTGCTCATAATTCTTGTGAATTTGAACCCGTCTCCAAACAAGCAGCGTGTCTGATGTCTGCAGGACGGGGGCCTCCAACCTTCTAATGCTCTCTCGAGCAAGGCTGGGAGTCCAGCAACCCCCTTAGGCACGCCTGAGACCTGCATCTGTGACCCCCATCCATTAAAGCGGAGCTGCTTCCCTTCCACGGGCCACTTCAGCGCCCACAGCAGCTGCCCTGGGCTCCTGGGAGACTCCTGCCTTCCAGGCTAAATATACTCTTGACTTCACTTACTGCACATACGTCATATCTTCCCTTTTGTTCAAAATGAATTTTTAAACTGTCTACCCTGTTATCAAGCACTTCCTGCCCTACCATGCAGCCAGGCACGCTTATGTGTTATCCAGGAACCAGAAAGCCTCTCTTGTGCTAGCTCAGGAGGGAGGAGGGAGGCCTCAGGAGGTCCCCGTCACCTGAGGGGCTGCGAAACGCCAGACTGGAGGAAGGGCTGGCTCTGTGCAGGGATGAACCAGGAAACGGCACCCTCAGCCCAGGGTTTCTCCACTTACTCCCAAAACTCCATGACCGGGGAGGTGGCATTCTGCAGGGACACATGGCTGTAGTTGCTCACGTTCAGTTTCTGGAACTCCACGCAATTCTCTACAGGAGGAACAAGAGACACAGGCAATGGAATTAGCCTTGGCAAGGCCCAGCTCCAGCAGACGCTCCGAGTGCGCGGGGCTGCCAGGTGGCCGACCCGGTGGCCGACCCGACAGCACTCTGAGCACGCAGCACCTGGAGAACAGAGGTGAAAATCGAGGCTCTGCCAACAGTGCCCAGGCGGGAAAGGCCCGGCAGGCGCAGGCCGGGGCAGGGGGGTGCACTCTCCCCTACCGCCTCGCACACTGCATTCTGCCGGCCCCGGCCCCAGCTCCGCTGTGCTGCTTTCTCTAGCCCAAGTCCTGTCCGCGGCATGTCCCTCTCCCACTTGGTGGTGAAGGGTGTGTCAGTCAGGGTATCCCCAGGGCAGTCACACACATCTGAGACTTTGTGCCCGTGGGCTGATGCTGCAGCGCACTAGAAAGCTGTGAGGGCCGCGTGGGGCCTGGGCCGGCACAAGTGCGGCAGCTTGGGTTTCTTGGTGGTCTGTCCCTCCATCTGATCAACCAGAAAGGACTGACTGATTAGCATTCTCAGAACCTCAATGACCAATGGCCTCCCATGGGAAGATGTCCTGGGGCGGCCCAGGCATCAGCGCTCAGAGCCACCGTGCATCCCCCTTTCTCCTCCTCCTCCAGGAAGCCCTCTCTGACCTTCCCTTGCTGACCGCTAAGCAAAGCAGAATTCAAAGGCCTCTGTGGAATCACCTTCTCTAAAACCTTACATCCTGCCCAGAAGGAATCCAAGGTTTGGAGATAGCCAGGACAGCCTCACCTGGAACCCTGCCTCTTCCATAACGCCAAAAGCTGGCTAGAGACAAGCTGGGAGTCGAGTCCACATAGGGCTCCAGTTCCTTAGCTACAGCGTGTGTTCAGCACTGTGGGCCACCATGGCCCATGCTTCTATTGTCAGAGCTGCCCGGGCCACGAGACCCTCAGGGTCCTCTGTGTTCCACCACGGCCAGCTCAGGCTCAAGGCCCTGTTGCCTTGGTACCTGCACGGATGAGACCAAATACACCCGCCATCCCTGGGGACAGGAATCACCTCAGCACATGACACGTGACACGGTTCAAGCACTCACATGCCTCCAGGAAAAGGGGACCGCAGGCCCTGGGAAAGCCACAACTGTTAGCCTGCTGTGAGGGTCAGCCTGCGCCCTATACCCGGGGCCATGCTAACTGCGCTCTGGGACGAGGTGGTCTCAGGCCTGCAGTCTTACGAGGAGCCTAGAAACCAGAGATTTGTTGTAAGTGGAATGACTGAGGGGCCCTAGCATTATCAGATTCCTCAAGTCCTGGTTTTCAGTTTGTGTCTTAGAGTTAAAAAAAATACTCAGATACCCAAGGTTGACCAGTTATTTTTACTAAAGTGACAGTCACATACCAATAAACAATGGGCTATAAGGTCTTGGCAACTCTACGACTAGAGAAGCTGAATTAAATTTATAAGTTAGATACCAACCAAATGATGGGACTAATGCACAGTTCAAAGCGGTAACGCCCATAATGCCACTCAGGAAAATTAAATTCCTTTCCCAACAACAACAACAAAAAAAAAACAAAAGACCCCAGAGCTGCCAGGTAAGAGGTAGGGTCTGTGGAGCTCAGCAGCTCATGTTTCCACAAGCTCCGTGATAGTTCTGCCCCTAGCACGCCCAGGCACACTTTGACCCCCCACTTGGATGGATTCCAGTCCCGACCAGACTTCCCTGTAGTCTTCATGGTCTTCAGTCTTCTACTTTGCAGTGCTGGGGAGCAGCCTGGGGCCTCACACCTACTGGGCATGTGCTCTGCTACAGAGCTACACCCAGGTCCCCAACCCACTGCCTATGAATTCAATCTCTGTGCTCCCTCCCTAGAGTCACGGTCATTCCCCCTGCCACAAATGCCCCATGAACTGGAAATGCATCCAGTTGGGCAGAGGGTCTCCTGGCCCTCCTCGGCCCCCAAGGCACCTGGACCAAAGAGCTAGAACTCGTTGTCCTTAGAGGATCTGCCACACATAAACTCTCTCTCTCTCTCTCTCTCTCAGAGAAAACATCCGTGCATCTCCACAAATACAACCTGGAATTTGGGTTTGGTAAGACCTCCCTGAGGTCCCTTCCCAAAGAAAGGCTAAGGGCCAGGGCTCTGAAGGGCGAGGGCGAGGCTGCCACACAACCCAACTGGCAGACGAGCGGCACAAAGGCACATGTGGCTTGAAGCCCTACCACGGCTCCAACCAACATCCTGCCTAGATCTCCTGAATCGCAGGTTGAGGGGCCACTCCTAGCAGGGTAACCCAGATTCTAACACAGACGGTGAGTAGGTCAGAGCATGTGCCACAATTCCAGGCCAAGGGTGGGACTACTGCCACAAGCCTCACATTAAACACTATCGGACTAACATGAGATCAAAAGGAAAATGTGCCGTCATCGATTAGTGATGTCTACTGAGAGCACAGCCATCTCAGACAGGGGTCAGATGGGGATTTTCCCTCCCTGTGTTACAAAACTCAGTCCTGATAGGATACTAAACTGAAAAGCAAGCAGCAGACCAAAAATCATTAGTCATCTAAAAAATGACTCCACTGGAGCCAGGGGCACTGAATTCAAACTCACAGCTGGGCTGCACAGGGAAGGCAAAGGAAGAAAGTAATCAGGGTGAGGACAGTAGCAACCCAAGGACGGAAGTGTCACCCCAAGGAGCAGTAGCTTCTCAGCTGCTGCCCCTGCAGCCATGCAGAAATGTCACCAGTTATTCATTTTTGAAGGAAGCCGGAAACCTGGATTTTCATATGAAGTATGACTTTCATATCCTGGCATCCAAGGCACCTTCAGTTTGCCCATCCACCCATCCACCCACCCACCCACCCGTCCATTTCAAGGCAAACTGGCCCAGGCCATGCTCTGTAGCCCCTGATCTAGACCGGGCCTCCTTTGGTCCAGAGAAGGCCACTCAGAGGGGTGAGGCAGGCACCAGAGCCCCAGGCCTTTGGCTCTTACGTGGCACTTCCTGACACCCCATCAGCCTCTGTGTTCAGCAAAGTGAACAGAAGCATCCGCAGCCGCCTCACAGGCCAACCCTAGGGCCAGCACTCAGCCTAGACCCACACTAGCCACAGAACTCTCCCCACCCGCCCTGTGTCCATGAGGCCACACCCGAGTCCAGAGGCCAGCGTCTCCCCCCACCCTAGGCCCCCAGTAGGCTAGGAGACTCTCTCCAGGGCCATACCTGTGTTCCAGTCATGTCCGCAGGTGGCCCATGGGAGCTCGGTGGTAAAGCAGTTGCTCAGGTAGAAGATGGCCCAGGCAAGGATGATGATGTAGTACACGTTGAGGTGGGCCTCGATCACCTGTGTGGCGTAGCCGATGCCTGCAAGGCAAAGCACAGGGACGTGCTGGGACACCGCCTCCCGGGCAGCTCGGGCTCCGTGCCACAGGGCAGATGAGTGGGCGGCAGGGACTCTCCTCACAACATCGACATGTACCTTCAAATAACGGGCAGACTTTCCTCCAACACGTGATGCCACCTTCGCTGGTGAACTGCCCCAGAGCCGTCTCCAGGAAGAAAACGGGAATTCCACAGCAAATAAAAAACACCACGTAGGGGATCAGAAAGGCCCCTGCAAGGATGCAAAAGAACGGGCTTAATGTCTCCACTGCCATTCCGTGTTGGATACTAGAAATCGCTTTTTTTCCCCTTCATAATTTAAATTTGTTGTCCTTACTACTGAATTGTAAGGTTTCTTTATATACTCTAGAAATAAAGCTCTTAACAAACATATGCTTCTCAAATGATTTCTCCTGTTCTTTGGATTGACTGGATTTTATTTTTCGTGACACTGGGACTTACCTAGTGCCTTCTCACTGAGCTGTATCTGTAGCTCATTTTTGTGGTTTTGATTTTTGAGATAGAGTCACTAAATTGCTCAGACTGGACTTGAACTTAGCATTCTCCTGCCTCAAGCTCCCAGAGTACTGGGATGACAGGCTCGCTTGTGCCTCCAGGCCTGGGGGGTTTCTTTTAAAAGTACACTATTTTTAGGACAGTTTTAGGCTCAGAAAAAATTGAACAGAAATTGCCCCTCTTTCTACTACCAAAAGATAAGCCAAGAGGTACATTTGTTGAAAGTGATAAATTTATACAGACGTGTCATTAACCTTATGGTGGACCTACGATAGGCAAGTCAGAACGATCTCCAAGCCCCGGCTCAGTTCCGGATGCAGTCGGGAGGACCAGGGTCAGAAAATGCAGCCCTAGGTTTGCTCTCTCTGTCCTCTGGTACCTCACACAGGTCTCCCTCACACTTCTGAGACTCAACTTCTTCACCTGTAAAATGGGACTTTGGTCCTTAGGATCCACACTGCTTAGCTCCCAGCACTGTGTGCAGCTGAGGTGACAAAGTACAAAAGAAAAGCGTCTTCCTGATGCTCAATTGCATGATCTATAGGTTCCATCCTCAGGCACAGGACGTGGCACCTTTGTTTTTAATTTTAGTGTCATTTCAACAGCCCAGGTGAGGGAGACTGCTGTTCTTACTTTGAGCGACCTGCAAAAAAACCTTTTATACATATTTAAAGGAAAACATCCTGAGGGGATCATCCAAAAAAGTGATGCCAGGCTTCAGAGAATTAGGTCCCCCTCTGCGCTCTGCCCAGGTGCAGGCCTGGCCCTAAGAAACTGTGGCAACACATACCCAGCCGGGCTGGCTGTAGGCCCAGCCTGGGAGAAGACCACCTCGGCCTCTATCTCGAAACACAGTACCCATGGCCTGGGCCTTTCTACAAAAGCAAATTAAGTCGCTAAGGTAGGTAAGCATGAGCTACTGGAGCAGAAGGGGATTTTTTTCCAAATCCCTTATCCTTCCTCCTGTCTGCTCACAACCCAGGAAAACCTGCTATCTCTCACCATCTGATCTTCTAGAGGAAGGCGCCGGAAATTGCTTCTTGTTGAATGAACCCACTTTACCTGTGAGGATTAATGCTGCAATTGGGATCAATGCTGACAGGAAGGCCTTACCTACTGGGTTCCAAAAGGGTCTCAGCTTTGTCTGGGCAAGCGACCAATCTAAAATTTCACACTGGGAACAACACTTTGAACTCTTGTTGGGACCTACGCCAGAGCCAAGTAGATTTTTTTTTTTTTTTAAAGAGAAATGGTGGGTGAACAGCCCAACCATACGAGGAGCCAAGAGCTGTGGAGAGTGACCCGAGGGTGCCTGCTGCTGCACCTGTATCTAGCTGACTGAAAAGCTGCAGCTCTTCCTTAGTACGTCACAATTTACCTGTAAAACACCCAGGACCTAATGCAAGTGTGTCCAAAGGCCAAGCCGCCATTTTTGTCCCCCTTCTTTTAAGCGAAGATGAACTGTCTTGCGGCACATATAAAATACAGTATATACAATAGTTAATGTGCACGAATCATAAACCTTCCTTTTAAAACTGTTCCATGCTAATCTTTTTCTAAAAATCAAGTTAAAAAAACCAGTGGGCCACAGGTTGGAAACACCTGTCATAACAGATGGTAACTTATGCAAACTTTCGGGTTCGAATATTCACAAACCTAGCACCTTAATCCTAAAACAGCTAACAAACCAGGGTATCTGTGTGGCAATGAAGACATTTGGCAAATTAAAGATAAAAAGAAAAACCAAACAATGACTCACTTTTAAACTTTGCTCACTACAACCATTTTTCCTAATGTGTGGCCGAATTTATAATTAATCTAATTTACCCGATGTTCTGCTTTTAGGAAGGCTTTTTGTACGGGCCTAACAATGTCCTGGACGAACGAATATGTTAAAACGATTTATGGGGTTTTTTTTTTTGCCCAGGGAAGACCCTGTGGGGTTTCCACAGGTTCTGCAAGCTGTCCGCAGGGCAAGGTGGCATTGCCAGCTGCGGGCATGGGCACACCCGGGGTCTCCAAGTCCACTCCCTCTCTCCCTCTCTTGCCAAGCCACCGACACCAGCAGCCACTTCATTACCAGTGCGGAGCGGGCTTGGGGCAGCCTGTGCTGGCAGGATGAACGTTTCCAAAGAAAGGGCCCGGGCAGCAGGGCCTCCCACCCCTGCGGCAGCTTGCACAGGAAGTCCTGCGCCGGCCCTGCCAGCCAACTTCTGGGCCACCTTTTTCAGAGGTTGACAACTTGCTGGAGGAGCAGGAGGCACCACGGGGGACAGGGGAATGTGGAGACACAGACTTCTCTTGGAGAAGCCGACCCACTGAGAACAGTTGTGTAAGGTCCCTGGCCTGGACCTGAGTGCCTCCCTGCTGATGGGACTTCAAGCCTGGAGTTCCGCCCCTGAGCTGGGACAGCTGTGGCTCCTCTGCCGCAAAGGGACCTCACAGGGTGTCACCAGCAATGACGTACCTGCCACCTTTCTTTCCCTCCCATCCCCGTCCATCTTCAAACAGTGCACACACCTTCTCTGGGCTTTGCAACTTTTTCATGTGGGTGAGACTGAGGCCAGTCCCAGAAAGCGCTCCTACTGGAGGTAGAAAGGGCCTGGAGAGCAGACTTCAAAAGCAAGGCAGGAAAGCGGACAGCAGTGCCTGCCCGGCAGTCCCCGGTGGCCAGTCTCATCTCATGTTAAAGCCTGGCCGGTGGTGTCAGCATGCAGACTTCCCGATTAAGTGAGGAGCCTCCCGGGCGCTCAGTTTCCTCATCTGTGAGATGGGTGCAAAGGTGACTGAACCGACACCAAGAAAGCCAGCACGGTGCCGGGCACTTCAGACACCTCCCAAAAGCTCAAGACCCCCCATGCAAGGGGAGTCCCCTGCCGGCGGGGAAAACTGAGGCTCAGAGAGCTAAAGGCCGCCTGGGGGAGCACCCGAGGCGGGCAGCAGCCAGGGCCCGGGTGGGCAAGCCCCCCTGCCCTGGCAAGCGCCACACGCAGCGCTGGGCGGGCCGTGCCACGCGCTGCGCACAGGTGGGCCCAGCCCCCGAAAGCTCGCGCCAGGTGGCCCGGCCGCCGGCGCCCACGCGGGTCTCTCCCCGCCCCACCCCCGGCGCCGGCGCCCCCGGCGGGCTCACCTCCTCCGTTCTTGTAGCACAGATACGGGAAGCGCCACACGTTCCCCAGCCCGATGATCTCCCCGGCCACGCTCAGCACGAACTCCACCTTGTTGTTCCAGTGGCCGCGCTCGTGGACCGCCTTGTCGCGCGGGTCGCGCGCGGGCGCCGGGCCGCCGCCGCCGAGCGCCTCGGACTCCCGCGCCTCCTCGGCCGCCTTCCCGTTGCCCAGGGGCAGCGCCTTCTCCGCCGTCATGGCTGCCTCGTGCGCCGCGCGGCCGGCTCTGCGCCGCCGCCCCGGGCCGGCAGGCTTTTCAGGAGGCGCGGGCGGCGGGCGGGGGAGCCAGGGGGTGGAGCCGGGCCGCGGACCGGGCGCGACGCAGCGGCTGGCGCCCGCCGCCGCCGCGACCTGCGCGCACCTTGCGGCCGCCTGGCGCGCGGCCGAGCCGTGGGTGCCCGCACGGGCGGGCGGGACCGTCCGCGAGGCCAAACCGCCAAGCCCACACTCTCCGACCTTCCCAGGCTCGGCCTCAGTTTGCCGTGGCTCGCGGGGGGCCCGGCTCCCAACTCCCAGCAGGCAGCAGAGTCGCCCACGCCTGGGGTCCAGGCTTCCCGGCATCTGGGCGCCAGGAGGGACCAGGACGCGGCGGCCTCAGCGCTCACGTCTGGGGACAGGCCGTCCCATCCCGCTGTGCCCCGGTTTCCTGACCTGCGACGGGGAATCCCAGCAGCGTCCTTCTCGTGGGCTTTCCTTCCGCCCTTTTCTGTGTAAAATGTTAGTAATAAAGTACTGACTGCATGGGACATGGTCATGGCGCGGGACATTCCTGGCGTCATGCCGGGACAGGGCCACACGCTTCCGCCTCTCTCCGGTCGCCTGCCCCTCTGTCGTAGGGTCATTGGCACGCGCTCGGCGTGGCCGGGAGGCCGGGGCGGCTCAGAGGCGGAGTTTTGGCAAGCACGTGCGGGCCATGGGCCCCATTCCCGCCACCACACGGTGCCCCGAGACTCCTGCAACGCAGGCGCGGCGCTCCTGGCGCCACCGGGAGGCCGGCCCTTCGGCGGCGGCCCTCCTGCCTGCCGGAAGGCGCGCTTGCGGGTGGCGGGAGTCCCGCCCGCCGGGTGGCGTCGCCCTTTCCACTTCCGGGGCGGCTTCCCTCCGCTCCTTCAGTCACCTGGGTGCGCGGCCTTGCCACAGCCCCAAAGGGGAGGGAGCCGAGCGGCCATAACTGTGAATCCAAACCGGCCTCCCCTCCTGTAAGTTGCGCGTGGGTCGCTGCAGTGGCGGGAAGCCGACTGGGAGCGCAGGCGGGCAGGAAGGGCGCCGCCAGGGAGCAAGGGGCGACCGCGTGCTGGCTCCGCGCGGGGTAGCCGCATGCGCAGTGTCCCGCCGCCATGCCAGAGCGCAGGCTGGGAGCCTGCTGCTCCCCTTCTCCGGCTCGGCCGCCTCCGCTCAGGCCCGCACCCGGCCCGAGGCCCTCTTCCCACCCCCTCGCCCCCACCAGCACGCTGCGCTGCCTGCCGGTGCTCACCGCCTGGGACATGTTTGGGAAAAGACCCCCCAGGCCATTCAGGGGGAGGTGTGTCTCCCCATTCAGGCTGTGCTAGCTCCTTGACCCAGGCTGCTCACCTGTCACGGGCGGGCCGGGCTGGCGTGCAAGCCCTCACGGGCTGGCTGCTTTCTTCTGAGAGATCTCCAGCACTGCGCACAGGATGGACCACGAGGGAGAGAATTTACCGTCAGTCTTAAAATTCTCTGAGACCAGTAGGCACGTAGTAGCTGGGAGTTAAGCTGTTCTCCATCAAAAGTTAGAGACGCATTCCTGAACCCTACCATTACAAAATTAGCCTGTCACCCCAGAATCTATGCACAACTCCTTCACGACTAATTACACGTTCGCTTGATACTGGCGCTCAGCGTAATTAACTCCCGGAACTGACTTCCTACGAGATATGCTTGGGAAGGAATGCTGAGCCAGAGGGACACGGCTGCGACGCAGGGTCGACTCTGCTGGTGGGCAGTTCTGTGACCTTACATTTACCACCCAAACTCCGAGCTCTGGAGTCCTGATTTCGTTTAAAGGGCTGTGATTATCCCGGTGCCTCAGGGTTGTCTTAAAGGCGAGATGAGGTCACCTGCAGGGAAGGATGCTCTCCAACGGTAGGGTTTCCCTTCATAAAAGTTAGGAACGTCAGTTTCTTTCCTATGTGCGCTTGGTAAATAAATATTTAGTCCATCTCTTCGGTGAGCTCCACGGCTTTTGGAAAGCCTTTATCTTCTTTTTTTGTGCCTCTCCAGAGGAGACCACACCCCCTTGCTATACTTTACCGTGTCATTGTTTCTGGTCCAGGCGGGGGAGCCTGGCTGAGGAGCATCCCCCAGTCTCTGTGTAGGTGCCCCAGGTTTAGAGATGTGACACACGGCCTCTGCAGTCACTCTGGCCGGGTTTAAAGCCAATGCATCACATTGGCAAGTGGCTCGTGTCTCTGAGCCTCAGTTTTCTTACCTGTAAAATGGAGCTTGTTGGGCTGGAGGAATGGCTCAGCAGTTAAAGTGCTTGCCTAGCAAGCACTAAGTACCTGAGTTTGATTCCCCAGCACCACAGAGGCCGGGTGTGGTGGCGCACACCTGTAATCCTAGCACTTAGGAGGCTGAGGCAGGAGGATGGCTGTGTGTTCGAGGCCAGTCTGGGCTCCATAGTGAGCTCAGAACCAGTCTGGATTACAGAGTGAGACCCTGTCTCAAAAAAGGAGCTTTTCTTAGTATCTACCTTTTCATTGTGATGCGGGCTAAGTGTGTTTGCATTTATAAAGCACTCAGATTTGTGCCTGATAAATATCTGTTCAATAATTATGTAGTTTTCAGGGAACCAAAATGTTATGGCTCGTTATTCTTTTCTTGGGGAAGACATTTGAGTGTAACCTTCTGGAAGCATCTGTTGCTGCTCTCATCTAAACGTCATTTAAGGCATATTTAACTACCAGGATGGCTCATTCATTCACTCACCAGATACTTCCAGTTCCTTTATAACTTTCAGACACGATGTTGGCTACTGCGTGCAGTGCCACACGGAAGGCCTGCCCTGGCGGTGTGCTGCAGCCAGCTCACCCTGGCTTATGAGCAGTGATTACTACATTTTCAGGGACCTTGGGCCGTAACCGATGGGGTCTTGAATCTGACACAGTGGGTGTGTTTACACCACCCTGATCTGCAGGCACTACAGAGCATGAGGCTCCCTTTATAGGGGAACGGAAGAGGCAGGTGCTAATCAGACAGCCACAGACATGAACAGGAGGTAGAGATTGGGGAGAAGCCGCAAGGGAGAGAGGTCTGCTGTACTGGGAGAGCTTGCAGCCGAGCCGTCTGACCTTGTCAAGGACAGCAGGAAGGGCTCCTGGAGCCTGTGACAGATGAGCCGAAGCCTGAAGGGAGAAAAGCAGCGAACTGGGGGAGGAGGGGCCGGGGTCCTGGGGATGATCCGCACCGAGGCCGGAACACAGTGTGGCACGAGATGCGCCCAAAGGAGGAGCGCATTCGGCAGTGAGTGACGTGAGAGCACACTGGCGTAGAGGACTGCCGCCGCCGGCGTGAGAACGGGCACTCGAGCAGGGTGGGGCAGCAAAGAAGCTGCCATGGCGGTCCAGGCACACGATGGTGGCGTCTCAGACGAGGGACAGAGGACGATGGAGACAGGTGGTAATGAGAGTTGCACAGCAGTTGACCTGGACGGGTGTGGGGACGAGGGAAGGGAGGGTGTGCGTGTGTCTCCGGGCTGCAGGAGCACTACAGCATCCGGTCGAGGGGCTGGTGGTCTGTGCCTGTGCCCACTGCTGCCTCACGTTGGGAGCGATAAACCTGACCACCATCCGCCAGTGTGCGTGCAGGACCCAAGCCCAAAACCCATGTGGCAGACAGAATCAGTATCAAAAAGAGGGTCAGGACAGGTTAGGTGTCAGGAAGGACTTCCTGCGAGTCACTGGGTGACAGAATAGTCCACCAAGGGGTGGTGAGCTGCCCAGGAGACGTGGGCACGGAAGACCCTCAGAGTCCCAGGCAGAATCTCCTGGTCACATGAGTCTGAGCGCTCAGTTTCCTGCCAGACCTCTTATTGGCACCATAGTGTCTTGGTGGGTTTGTTCTAACTGTCTCAGTCCTTTACCTGGCCCCATTCCACGTGCCAGGTGACTGGGTTCCGCCCCAGGACTCCCTGCAGCCACTAGGACGAGAGGATGTGTCACTTCCTAGTCTTGCCACCTCTGCCTCTGCCCTCGGCATGAGAATGGAACTCTCAGGTCAGTCGGGTGGTGCAGGAGGAAGGCAGGGTGCTCCCGCTGAGGTGCCTCTGCAAAACCCACATCAGAACAAGGTGCTCAGGCCACAGGCCAGGCCACAGGCCAGGCCACGGATCCCTCTCAGCTCCATCAGCCTCCTGACCTGTGTTCTAAAATAATTGGTGTCTGCTGTTCTGAACACCGGTGTTGGCCTTGGCTCATGTCCTTCTCCCTGAATGTCCCCTTTGCTTATTATACAGCTCATTTTCGGAAGTCCAGTTTAGTGCGCGCTCCCCTCACGGACTCTGAAATGATGTTGCCACTCTCAGAAATCTCTGGGCTCCATGGCAGTGGCACCACCCAGCTGAAGCAGCATCCGCGACCCTCATACACCTGGTTTAGGAGCCCCTCTGGCCAGGAGTCCGTGGGAACATTCCTTCGCTAAGCTGCCCCTCTATGCCAGTTCTGGGGAGCCACAGTGAGGATGGAGGGCTGGCAGCCCCCAGGAGGCACCACCCTCCTCTCCCCCTTGGGGATCAGCCTTTGCGCCGTGTGCTTATCTTCTGCCACCACGCTTAGAGCAGCTTTCTTCTAAAAGAAGGAAATGGTTTAAAAATTACCTGGTTTTCCATGGAAAGTGGGTGGGTGAACACAGGAGGCTCTGATCCTTTGTGTGCCGCAGGTGATTGGATTGTTGCCCCAGCTGGTCGCTCAGCCTCGCCTTGCTCTTCAGCCCCGCCTCGCTCTGGCCCCAGAGTGGGCAGCGTGAGCCTCTGCAGCCCTGGCCTTCGGGTTTGGCCAACCAGATGGCTGATGGGTACTTGCACGGTGGGCGGGCTCTCTTAGCTGCTGAGGCCGTGAGAAGAGCGTACCTGGGAGCTGGCGCACTGGGTCCCAGCTGGAGGCAATGGCCCAGTGAGGCCCTAGAGAAGCCTCAGGCCCACAGCGTGAAGCAGAGCTTCCCAAGTCAGACCAAGCTGCCGCACCGAGAGACACGTGCGTGTCACATGCACCAACATTTTGAAGTTGTTACCCAGCCAAAGCTGACTGGTACACTCATCCCAGGCTGCAGTTCGGGCCTCATAAGCCTCATCTCTGTGGTGGTACACACCACACCACTTCAGGGTAGGCATGGCAATGTCTTCATTCTGTTTTTTTCTTTCTTTTTCATTTATTTTACTTTATTTTTTTGGAGACAGGGTCTCACTCTGACTCCATGTCCTACAGGATCTTACTTACCTCATTCCTCTCTATACCATGGTTTTAATCATGAGAACTTATCTTTTCTTGTTTGTGCTAAGTACAGAAAGATGGGGACAAATTCCTTTCCTGAGAGCAAGCCCAGGAAACTGCTCGCACCTTAATTATGATGTCCTGGATACTGACTTGGATGGAAAGCCCCATCTGGGTCCTGTTTCTGTGGGTTCCTAATTTTGAAACCTAGCTTTTACCCTTGGACTCTGAACTGCAGTCCCTCTGAAGCTGGTCAGCATCTGTGGACATCAGCACACACGGTTCTTTGTGTTCTAGGAGTTCTCGCATTTGTAGCTAATGTCCCTGATAGCCTGGCTCAGATGTGTAAAGCCATTGGCATTTTGGAACATCCGCATTTACCTATAGGAAGGACTTCTGAGACCGGTACATGTACCATGCAGGCGGCATGGTCAACTCCAGGGACACCTTTCACATTGTCATTCTGCAGTGTCCCCTAGAACAGTGTGACAGGTCAACACTGACCCCAGGTTACAACGGATAAGATACCATGCTTCCCCTTGTCACACCAATCATGTGTTTCCTGATGATTATGTGGCCTACTGGCCATAGGCAGTACCTTGTGGCTGTGCGATGGGTCCCCTATCCAAGGGGATACGTTCCAAGATCCCAGTGGAAGCCTGGAGCGTGCAGCATAGTGAACCTTAAGTACATATGCTGGGGTTTTTTCTGTATGTGCATATCTATGCTAAATGTAACTTACAAACTAGGCACAGGAGATTAACAACAGCAAAGCAACCAGTAATAAAGTAGAACAACTATCAGTTTCCTGTTACAGCTGTTTAAAACTTATGAATTGCTTCCAGAAAGTATCCATGCAAAGGAATTTCTATGAATATTTTCAGACTGTGAAATCAATAACTAAAACCATGGAAAGTAAAATGTTGATGAGAAGAGACCAGTGGATGTCGAAGTTGCTCAGATATTTGTTTCAAAAACTGAGTAACTGCTAAGGATAAATACGATCGCAAGGCGCAGCTCTCTGCTTCACAGACTCGATAACAGCACTGCCTCAGACCACAGTTTCTACCTTGTTTTCATTGTAACCCATCACACAGACACACATTTTAATGGGGAAAGCATAAAGGAATTTTCTAGCCTAACACTTATCCCAGACAGTGCCCAATAATTGCCCCTAAGCCAGCAGCTGTTACTGAGGGTCTGCCCTGTGCCAGGCAGTGTGCTGCATGCTGGTGATGGCTCAGAAATGGGCTTGGCCTTTTCAGTAACATAAAAACCACAGCCCCACGTGGCATCTGCCAAACAGAGATGTGTACAAGGTCCCGTGGAAACGCAGAGGAAGGGTGTCTCCTCTCCTGACGTGCAAGGTTTCAAGAAGGATGTGACATTTGTCTAATCCTCTGAAGTGTGAGCCAGGCGTTTAGGTGAGAGAAGGTGGTTTTAGGCAGAGTGAGGAGAGAGCACGGTGACGCCAAGGACTGCTGCCGCCTCCGTGATTCTAGGCACAGTGAGCTGTGTAGACAAAGCACGGAAGGACCTGGTGGCCTGCGGGTACCAGCAGCGTAGGGCGGCTGAGTGCCTGCAGTGTGCCCGCCCCTCGGGGCGTGTAGAGCACACTTCAGAACTTGAAGTCTTAGTTGTCAGAAGCATAGAGAATCTCATTAGTGTTTTTAATATTGATTATATATTGAAATGATGATATTGATATTTGGATATGTTAAGTAAAATACTATTAAATTATTAACCTTTTTCCTTACACTGTTTTTTTTTTTAATGTGACACATATGCTTTAAATGCTTTAAATCATTGGTATGGACTTAGTTATGTCCTCCTAGTGTTTACATGTTGTATCCTTAACCCCAGTCCTTTAAAATGTGATTATATGTGGACACAGGGCCTTTAAAGAGGCGATAAATTTAAACGAGATAACTATGGGCGACCCTAGTCTGACCTGACTGGTGTCCTAAAAAGGAAGAAATATCAGTGATGCTTATGCGTGGGAAAAGGCCACAGGAAGACAGCAAGAAGGTGGCCTGTGGTGTGTGGTGACCAGGAGGAGCCTCGGGAGAGGCCGGTTTTGCCAAGCCTTGGTCTTGGGTGGCCACCCTCCAGAACAGTGAGAGAAAAGCTGTGCTAAGCCTCTCAGTGTGTGGCTTTTTGTTACCACAGCCTGAGCTAACTGATACTCATGTTGGGGGTGCCTGAGGCCCTAGCCGAGGACCAGTAGCAATTAGAAACCAGGCCATACAGCAGGAGGTGAGCAGCTGGCAAGCCAGCAAAGCCTCCTTTGTATTTACAGCCACTGCCCACCACTTGCCTCACCTCCTAAGCTCCGCCTCCTGCCAGATCAGAGGCAGCATTA
Source organism: Ctenodactylus gundi (assembly GCA_004027205.1). Lineage (NCBI taxonomy): Eukaryota > Metazoa > Chordata > Mammalia > Rodentia > Ctenodactylidae > Ctenodactylus > Ctenodactylus gundi. The sequence goes on along the minus strand of PVKB01005473.1, from coordinate 52,697 downwards.
GATTCTCATGGGAGCGGGAACCCCACTGGAACTGCACCTTCAGGGGGTCTGGGATGCTGGCTGTGTGTAAGAATCTGATGCCTGATGACGTGAAGTGGAGCCAAGATGGTGATGCTAGTACCAGCCCCACCTTGTCCATGGAGGAATTCTCTTCTACAGAACCAGGCCTAAAGGTTAGGAACTCCTGGCTTCTGTTACGTTCATTTAGGGAGCAGGGCCTGGAGAAGCTAGGGCAGCCAGGTCAGTAAGTCCCTATTTGAGCCGTTTGTCCAGCAGGGGCCACCCCTGCCTGCAAGGTGACCTGAGCAGGGCAGCCCAGGCGTTTCCCTCAGCACTGCTGTACATACAGGAGAGACGAGGTTTGGTGCAGCTGGCACCTGTGCCTTAGATCTGCCCAGGGAGTGTGAGTGGTGTCTGGCTACTGATAGGGGCATGCCCTCTGTTTCCCCTCTGTACAATGACCCTGTTCTTTCCCATGTCTGGAAACTACCAAAGATACTCACCTTCCAGCCTGCATCAGAGCAGGAGGTGATGTGAAGTCACAGAGATGGCTGCGGGCGTCTTCATTAAACCGTGACTGGAGGCTGAGCTCAAGGGCCCGAGTGTAGCACGTCAGGCAAGGGCACCTGTGATGGAGTCAGCTGCCTGGGTTCAAAAGCCACTTACAACATTGTACCCTGAGAGGAGCAGCTTACCTGTTGAAGGCCCATTTCCAGTATGGTGGGAAACAGTAGCACGGGCCTCATGGAGTTACTAAACTGACCGCGGGTTTCACCCCGCGTTACACACTTCGCCATACCCGGTCCTTACTGGTTCCTTTTGTACTCATGAGCCAGCTACAGTATTGCTTACACGTACTTAATGTGCTTGTTTAGAGCATGCTGTTACTGTGAGCTGCTGTTACCAGTGTCTTTTTTTTGAGCTGCACACTCAGCCATTTTTATTTCGACGCCAGAACTTCCTGTTTGTATCTATGCATCGCATCTTGACGGCTTTTGCTCCCTTTTCCTCTTCCCACTCTCTCTCCCATATCCCCTTTCCCGCTCCACAAAATATATCTTCTTACTTTCCTCCTTTTCTACTTTTTTATGGTTTGAAAAACCATGGTGTACGAACTCATGCAGTAGTTAACCTTCCATATCTGAGTCACTTAGCTAAGAGTGATAATCTCCAGGTGTATTCGTTTTTCCACAAATGATTCAAATTTATCTTTATGTCAGAGTGGTACGCCATTGTGTAAATGCACCGTATCTTCTTTATTCTTTCATCTGTTGATGCATATGCTGGCTGCTTGCGGTATTTGATTATTGTATGTTGTGCTGCTATAAACATGGGTATGCATGCATGACTGTAGCATGATGAGTTTAACTCTTTTGGGAATATACCCAAAGTATAGCTGGGTCAAATGGGATATCTAGTTGTTTTTTGAAGAATCTCCATACTACTTTCCATAACTGTTGTACCAGTTTAAAATCCCACCAACTTTTTCCTTACAGCTTCTCCCGCATTTGTTTTTTGAGTTTTTGGTACCAGCCATTCTTACTGGAGAGAGATGGAACCTTGGTATTGCTTTGATTTGCATTTCTCTAATAGCTAAAGATGCTGAACATTTTCTCATGTATTTGTTGACCACTCAAACTTTTTGTTCTGAGTTCTGTCTATTCGTTTAAATTGCCCGTTTTTTGGTCACATTATTTATTTTGAAGGATGTAATTTTTTCAGATCTTTGTATATTCTAGATAATAGTTCTTTATCTGAAAAGTAGCTGTTAAAAACTTTTTTCCCATTCTGTTGGTTCTCTCTTCACTCTGTTAATTGTTTCCTTTGCTGTGCAGAAGATTTTTGATTTGATACAATCTCATTTGTTGATTCTTGGTGTTATCTCGTATGTAGTGGGTGTCTTATTGGGAAAGTCCTTGCCTGTGCCTTTCAAGAGTTTTGCCTATTTTATCTTCCAACAGGTTCTATGTTTCCATTTTAACTGAGGTCTTAACATCGAGGTCTTTGGTCCATTTTGATTAGATTTTTGTACGTGGTGTGAAATGTGGGTCTAATTTCATTCTTCTGCATGTGGATAATCAGTTTTCTGAGCACCATTTGTTAGAGAGGCTGTCTGTACTCCAGCACATGCATTGGCTCCTTTGGTGAAGGCCAGATGGCTGAAGGTGCTCGGTGTGGTCTCTGCTCCTCAGTTCTGCTCCATTGATCCCCCTGTTTTTGTACCAATACCACATGCAGGGTTGTTTGATCATGGTTGCTGTGCAGCATAACTTGATATTTGGTATTATGACGCCTCCTGCTTTTGTTTTGTTGGGAGTGTTTCAGCTCTTCTGGGTCTTCTGGGTCTCTTCTAGTTCCCATTTTAGGATCATCATTTTCTGGTTCTATGAAAGATGCTGTTGGTATTTAGGTTGGGATTGGATTGACTCTGTGTAATCGGTTTTGGTAGTGTGGCCATTTTGACAATATTGATTCTGCCTATCCAGGAACAGGGGATATCTTTCCATTTTCTAATATTCTTTTCAGTTTCTTTTTTCAGAATACTATAAATTTCAGAATAGAAGTTGGTCACTTCTTTTTTGTGCTGATTCCTAGGTTTTCAACCTTTTTTGAGGTCACTGTGAGTGAGATTATTTTTCTGATCTCTTTGTGTTTTCATTGTTGCTATAAAGGAATGCTACTGGCTTTTGCATATTGATTTTATAACCTTCGACTTGGCTGAGTTTGTTTATTAGTTCTAAGGGTCTTCTGGTGAAGTTTTTGGGATCCTCCATGGGATCCTTTTAGGATTATGTCATCTGCAGATAGGGAGAGTTTGACTTCTTCCTTTTCTATGTGCAGTCTCTTTGTTCTAGTCTTCTGTTTGATTGCACTGAGGTTTCGAATACTATGCTGAATGATGTTCTCCCTCTCCCCTGGGCATTACTAATCTCCTATCATCATGGATTTGCCTGTTCTGAACATTTCATACGAATGGAATTATAAAATATGTGGCTTCTTGTGTCTGGTTTCTGTCATTGGCATTTTCAAGATACATCTATTTTTTTTAGCAGTTATCAATATTGCATTAGTCTCTGTAGCTGAATAATGTTTCATTGTATTTTGTTATCCATCAGTTAATTGACATTGGGTTGTTTATAGTTTCAGGATGTGATGAATAATACTGTGAAGAATTATGTATAATTTTTGCATAGACATATGTTTTCAATTTTCTTGAGTATATTCTTTGCAGTGGAATTCCTAGGTCATATGGCAATAGTTTAACTTTTGTAGAGCTGTCACCCTATATTCTGAGGTAGCAAAATCATTTTACATTCCTCAAGCTATGTATGAAAGTTCCAATTTCTACCCGTCCTTGCCAACCTCTGTTAGTATCTGGATTTTTAAAATTATTGTAACTGTTCTAGTCAACAGTAGTATATCTCATTGTGATTTTGATTTGATATTCCCTTCTTGTAACTCATTTTTAAGTATTTATTATTGAAGGAAACTTAACCATGCTACTCTAAGTGGAAAGAGGCTATTCTTTACTACAGATAGGAAGTAACCTATAAGCTACAGGTTAAGTAGTTGTAAATCAAAGATATGAAATCCCAGATGCTCCACAGTCCTAGCTTTTGGGCACCTGATGGTTTCTGAAGGCATGGTGCCCAAAGGAAAACTCCACACCTGGCCTTCCATGATGGCTTGCAGTCAGAATGCAGGCTGTGCACTTATATAAATATAAAATTATATGTAAAAATATATAAACTTACCTTCAGGCTGTGTGTATAAGGTGTGTATGAAACATACATGAACTTTAGGTTGGGATGCCATTGTTAAGGTATCTTTTTATATACTGGGTTTTCAGAAAAGTCATGAAATACTCTACATTTTTCAAAGGTCACTTATTTTTATAAAGAGTAAGGATCAACCAGAGATATATTGCCAGCTTTGTTCCATAACCTTTTGCCACCGTCAGTGAACTTCGTAATTCCTCATTCATAGAAGGACCCGTCCTTATTGGCGAAAAACAGAACAAGGTGCTGACTCTGCAGTTCATTTGTGTTGTTTCCGTACTGGCTGTTAGGAATATTATGACAACAAACGTTGTATTCCTATGTCTTGTGCCTACATTCTTCTTGGGTTTATGTCTAAGAAAAGGTGTCAGAGAGCACACGTGTGTCCAATTTTGTAGATCCTACAAAAAGAAGTTTTAAGAATGGTGGTAACTGTCAACACGTACCCAGCAGTGTGTGAGAATTCCATTGGCCTTGCAGTCTTTCCAGGTTGATGCTGTCTGCCTTTTCAAGTGCATCCATTCTCCTGGATATGCAGTGGTTTCTACCTTTTTGCAGTTCTCTAGTGAGTAATGGTGTTTAGCACTTCTCAAATGCCTGTTAGCCTTGTAGACATCTCCCTTGCCACAATCTTGCTCTGATTGCTTTTTCTTTTTCCCATTTGATTAATTTACTTTTGGAATTGTTATTAAATTTTGGGTCTGAGTTTTGTCAGAGATATTTATTGCAATGTCTTGTATGAGGGAGCTTTATTTTTCAATGTTTTAATTAATTTTAATGGTGTCCAAATTACTTTTCCTTTAGGTCTTAAATATTTTTCAGCTTAAGAAATCTTTAAGTACTCAAAGACATGTACTCTCTCCTAAAAGCTATATTGTTTTAGCATTTCCAGTTATGAGACATTATAATTTACTTTTGTGTATGGTGTGAGCTGGAAGCAAGATGGCAAGATTCTTTTTTTCCTTTGTGACTACCCAGTTGCCTTAGCAACAGTTTTTTGGGGAGAAAAAGCCTCATCATTTTCTGAATTGCAGTAGCATTCCTGCTTAGGCATGTGTAAGAGGACCTTTTTTATACCCTCACTTTGTTCCATGAGTCTGTTTATTCTTACGCCAATATCACATTGCGTCAATGGCTGTAGTTTTTTGCTAAGTCTTGACATTTGTAACCTTTGTAACCTAAGTCTTCAACTTCATCTTTTTCTTTAAGATAGTCATGGCAATATCCTAATTCTTTTATATTGTCATGTAAAATTTAAAAATAATTTCTCAGTATCCATCCAAAGACATCACTAGGTTTATCAGATTGCATGAATCCATCGGTTCCTTGCTGAGAAATTGACCCTTGGCCCCATTGAGTCCTTCCATCATGGGCATAGACTGTTCCTTTATTTGTTTAGATCACCTTTGATTTCTCAGTCATGTTTCATAATTTTCAGTGTAGAGGGATTGCATAATGTTTGTTAGATTTGTTCTTAGGTGTTTGGCATTGTTGGAGTCCTTATGAATGTTATTTTTTAAATTTCATTTTCCCACTGCCATAAAAATATAGCTGGATACAATTGGTTTATATAGGCTTATTGACTCATATATATATATATATATATATATATATATATATATATATATATATATATAAAATGAATGTATACAAAGTTCAGTGATAAAGATGGATAATTGGTAAGTTGTTTTGTTGTCGTTTTCTGCAACAGGGTCTTGCCATGTTGCCTGGTCTCATCTTGAACTTCTGGGCTCAAGCAATCCTCTGCCTCAGCATCAAACTGCAGGTGCAAACCGCTGTGCCCAGCTAACAGATGATGTTTTAACATGTGCATACCCTAATGCTGTCACTGCAGTCAAGACAAAGAAGGTTTCCGTCACGTCCAGTTCCCTTAGGACGCTGCGGTTCTACCCTTCTGACCCAGCTGGTACTTCCTGTGCGTGATAGCTAGCTCCTTTGTCAACACGAAGTGTTCGCTGCATGGGCATGATGCAGTTCCCTTATCCGTTCTTCTGTGGGTGGGTATTTGAGCTCTTTCCACTTTGGGGCTTATTGCAAAGAAAGAAACTCCACGCATCCACGTCCAAGTCTTTGTGAGCCTTTGCTTTTCTCTTGTCTTTGGTAAATTCCTATAGCATGGAAACATTTAATATTTGAAGAAACTAATTTGTTTTCCAAAGTGACTACATTTTGTATTCCTGTTAGCAGCTATGAAACTTCTAGTTGCCCATATTCTCATTAACATTTGGACTTAATTTCAGCCACTGTCATCGTTGCATAGTGATGTCCATCTCACTGTGATACAAAATTGCATTCCTCTAATGAACAGCAATGGAAGCATGTCTTCATGCGTTTGCTTGCTCTCAGTGTATCTTACTCAGTGACGTGTCAGTTCGGAGTCTCTCCCATTTTTTCCCTTGGCTTGAAGGTGCAAGTCTTGTATTCAGTGTATATGTTACAAGTGACTTTTCCAGCCAGTGGCAGTCCCTTTTCATTTTTCAAATAGTATCTATTGAAGAGTGATGTATTTATATTTGGTAGAGTGTAATGCGTTCGTTTCCTTGATGTTTCTGGTTTTTGTCTCTTTCTTATTAAGTCTTTGTCAAATCTAAGACCTCTAAGTTTTCGCTTGTGATCTCTTCTAGTTTCATAGTTTTAGCTCTTTGATTTGGGTCTTTATTGTGGTTTGGATCTGGAATGTCCCCAAAGGTCTCATGTATTTGAATGTTACGGATTATCTATGGAACCATGTGCTGTTGGGAAGAGGGGTGGATTATGGGTGTGTGGATTGGATTGCAGGCATGTGGATTGGATTATAGGCATGTAGTGGGGGCAGAACTCTGAGGCTGGACCCTGAAGGGGTGGATCACTGGGATGGGACTTAGAAGGATACGTGCTGCTTCCGGCCATTCTTCTGGGGCTGGACTGGGCATGGCTTGGCTCGGCTTGGCTTCTTGTTTGCAGTGTCATGAAGAGCTGCCTTTACTTCTGCCTACACCTGTGTACTTCTGCTGTTGAGGGCCGCCCCCGAGTGGACTCTGACCTTCTGAAACAGTGAGGTAAAATAAGCTTTCCCTACCCTAATTTGTGGATGTTGAGTACTGAGTCACAACAATGAAAATAGTAAGTCCGGATTCACTTTGAAGTGGTGCTTTCAGATGGAATGATGGCAGTACCATCCTGGGTTCATTTGTTGTATCTGAATATTCAGTTCAAAGACCACTAGGTAAAAATAATAACTTTCCTCTGTTTAATCCTTGTCATCTTTTTAAAAAAATCAATTAAGTACACAATGATGTTCTATTCTTCTATAAAGACAAAGAAATTCAAGGCTTTTGTAGGTAAATGGATTCGACTTGAGGCCAACGTACTTAGTGAAGTGAGTCAAACTCAGAAGGAAAAATAACACGTTTTCTCTATATGAGAAACCCAGAATACTGGCATTTTATAGAACCAAGTGAGTGTGATGAGGGGTTGGAGAGTGTGAGGGAGGGAGCAGAAGGGACCATAAGTAGGGGAAGGAGTTGAATGTAGTCATGATACACATGTGCACAAAATCCTCAAGCTCAGTGTAACCATTACAGATCTCACACACACGCACGTGCACACACACACACACACACACACACACACACACACATGCGTACGCACACTAAAAGATAGAAAAGATTTTGGGAAAAAATAAAGAAATAAAAGTCCATTGAACACAGCTGTATCAGGAGGTCTGACTCTTCATCTTCTGCTTTATCCCAAATGCTCCTTTTCCTACAACCACACTGCTTTGATCACAGTCACCTTATAAAAAGTTTTAAAAGCAGGTAATTTAAATCCTCCAGCCTTGTTTTTCTCTTTCAAAATTATTTTGGGTATTTGCTTTTAAAAAAAAATTGGGACAGAATAGCGCACATCCACAATTTAAGGGAGGGAAGACTTACTTCAGCTCACAGTTTCAGAAGGTGTAGTCCACGCATGGGCAGCCCACAAAAGTGAGCACACATGGTGGAGGTGAGCTGGAGAGCCTTCACGCCATGGCAGATGGGAATGGGAAGCCAGGTGAGGGAGGAGAGGTGGAACAGCACCCCCCCCCAAACAGCACATGGTATCCATAAGAGGCCCCCAACATCTAAATACATGGGGCTTCTGGGGGACACTCCGGATCCAAACCACAACAGTATCCTAAATTCTTTGAATTTCTACATGAATTTTAGAATCAGTTTATCAGTTTCTATTTTAAAAACTCCTCCTGTGATTTTGATTGGGATTGGTTGAATCTGTAGATCAATTTGGAGAAAACTGGCATCTTAACCATATCTGGTTTCCCAGATCCTGATTGTGGTATATCTCCTCTGTCTGTTGAGAATTTTTTAAATTTCCAGCAGTTATGTTTTTTAATTTTTGCTGTACAGTCTTGTGTATCTTTTCCCCCCAGTCTCTCACTATTTCATATTTGGTGCCATTGGTACTTGTTTTTTAATTTTCATTTTCAAATTTCCTGGTATATAAAAATACAATTAATTGTCATATGTTAAATTTGTATCTTGTAACTTTTCTAAACTTACTGATGAAGTTTCTGATTTAGGGGGGATACATTTTAAAGAATTGTCTGCAGGCACCTTAAGTTCCCTGGGAATCCAAGCAGCTCTTTCCAGACTGTGTGCCTCTGCCTTTCTTGTGTTACGGACTTGGTTAGCATTTCTAGCTTAACGTTGAGTGAAAGTGAGAGAGTGGAAGTTCTAGCGTGTTTGCCGATTTTAGCAGGAAGGCATCTAGTTTGTCATCATTGGCTATAGTGACATCAATTACATTTATAGACTATCTCTATCAAATTGAAAAGGTTCCCTGCTGTTGCTACTTTGCTTAAGGCTTTATTTAAAATCACAAATGATTCTTGGGCTTTGTCAGGGGCTTCTCATGTTTTTTTATTTTTGCATATGTTGGTGCCTCTTTTGCTAACTGCTAATTCAAATGGCCGCCTGGCCTTCTGGGACAGTTTGCTCAAGTTGCTCTTACAGAGCACCACAAAAGACTGGCTCCAACAACAGACATTCATTTTCCTCAGTTCTGAAGGTGGAAGTCTGGATCCAAGCCTGGGTTCCGTGGCGGCCACTCTGCTTGGCCTTTGTTGTGGGTTGGATGTGAAATGTCCCCGCAAAGCCTCCTGTCTTTGGAACCACATGCTGTTAGGAGTTGAGACCTGGACAGAAGGGGTGGGACGCTGGGGCTTGACCTGGAAGATCATATGATTTTTTTTAACGTATATAGAGAGGCTTTTTTGGTGTCTGTGATTCTTTCTTTTCTTTTTTTAAGAACATAGGACTGTTCAGGTGCTGCTTTTACTTTATTTCATGTTGGCAAGCCAAGGGTTTCTGGCCATGCCGGAATGGGCGCACCTCCAGCATGGCAGCGCTGGCACTAGTTCCATGCTCATCTCCTGGGGGTGGAGTGACTTGTTGACGTTCCCACGGTGGCATGGGCAGAGTCCAGCAAGGCCGCCGCCGTGCTCTGGGGGCAGAAGTCACAGGAGAGTGTGGCAGTGTTTTACTTGTTGCTAAGCGCAGGTTTAGAGGTGGCTGTTTTTACTGGGGTAGTTACCCATTTCAAGGTGTCTGTGGCATTCTGCTAAGCTCATCTTCTTGGCTGGTGTTGGGTAGATATGCAGGCTGCTTGGAGATGCTCAGCACCTTGGGGAAATCTGTCATCAATGTTTTCATGACCAGGTCCAGAGTAGCCAGGAGTTGAGCCTCTTGTGATTGGTGAAGACACCGCTCTAAAAATCACTTCCTTCAGTCACCCCCCAAAAAAACTCAGAATAAGAAATTTCTGGAAGCTGAGACTAGTAAAACTAGTGTGAGTCAGAACCGGGAAGATTTCTCCTGAGTCTGGGTGTAGGGCCAACACAGTCAGGGTCTGAAACAAGTGAGGTGTCCGGTCAGTAGCCCCAGAGTGAGAGTCACCTGCCAACGGAGAGCTCTGGTCCCTGGGCTGCAGCCTCCCACACCCCCATCGAGGGAGGGAAGGAGTCCTGCGTCCCCACGGTCCCTGGGGGGAGGCCAGGGTGGGGCGCTGCGCGGTGTTTGGCCCTGTTGGTGGGGACACAGGCCTGCTCCCGCCTGCCCATCTCTTGTCTCTGCTCCTTGCTCTGTCCCTCTCCCCTGTCCCCACTGTCCGTCTCCTCCTTCCTCCCGCCCTTCCTTAAACCCCTCATGTCCACCCGTCCCCACCTGTTAGAAACCCCGCTGCCTCTCCTCTTTGCCGCTGCCTTTCTCACCTGCGGACCTTGCAGCTGGTTGCCAGGATCCTGGCAGCAACAGAAATGCCCATCCCGGTTCCGGAACAGGAGCAAGAAGGATGAGCAGGGTTGAGGGCAGACCTCTCGGATGCCACCAGCCCTCCTGCTGGGGAGCGGCTGGGCCAAGGCGTGTGCAGCCCAGCCGGCCCGCGGGAGCCCTTCAGGGCAAGCGAGAAGTGACAAGTCTCTGTGAAATCAAGGGAGAGTGTTTCCTGAGGCCTGGGGAGTTAGCAGGGGCCTGCAGCTACAGAGATGGCCGCCAGGGGAGGCAGTGAGGGTGCAGGCTGGGGCGGCTGACCGGTACCACGAGGCACAAGTCATGGGTGGGTCACGGGCGGGTATGCAGGGCTGAGCTTTCTTTAGAAGGCTCTCTCTACAAGGCAGCGCCAGCCAGTCACTGTTCCAAAGCATAAGCTCTTGTTCCTTGATGGAGAATACAGTGGGGAAGTTCAGGTTGCTGCTGACTGAGCTTCGGCCGCTTTCCGGTGAAGCCGGTGCTGAGGAGGCCCAGGGGGTGCTGTTGGGAAAGGGGTGCTTCTGGGCCTCCCGGTCCCCATGTGCTTCTCTCTTGGGGACTTCTGCGTCTAAATAGCCTTTAACTTTCCACGGCTGTTAACAGACACGATAAGGTAACAGCTTTGTTTCTAACTATTTCAGCTTAAGAACTTCCAAAGCTAACTACTTTATTCCTTATTTTCCCCCCATTGAAATTTAAGGCATTTCTTCATACCTTAGCGGGAAGCTGAGTTCTCAGGCACCTCCTCGAAGAATGATTTCTTAAGACGGGGAATCGCGAATCGCGTACCTTACGACGTCCTCAGCCAGCTGGTCTTCGGTCTTCGTGACCACCTCTTCCTTTCGCAGGCAGGGGAGCAACCCCTTTCCTCATCTGCTTCCTCCCCGCTGCTCAGGGCCTGCGCACTCTCAGCCTTACTGCACAGACTGCCCAAGCAAATCACTTGTTTAGCAGGGCCTTCCCCTCAGGTCTGAATTTTTGCATTTCTTTCTTCCTTGGAATATTTTAAATCTCACTTTAAAAGCACTTGAATAGAACAAATTTTTAACCGCTGCCTCACCTGGGGAACAGAACTGCTCCGAGCCAGTGGACAGCACAGACGCCGTGCCCCTGAGCCAGCGCATTTGTTTGCCGGGGACCGTAGATTCTCTCATCACAACACATTTGGCTTCCTCTGTGATACTGGAATTTCTTAAGTGTCCTTGGACACCGTCCAACCCCCAAATATTAGTCATGCTGCTTGATGCTCAAACAAATCCCGAAGTCAACACTCTTAGATGCATTCTTTCCTATTTGCATGGAAATTAGATTTTAAAAAACATCAAAATGAAAACAAGTTTCATAGCCCGTGTCCACAAAATGCCTCTCCACCGGTAAGTGGACTGTAAACTTCGCTTCAGACAGAGGCTTTCAATTTCATTAGTTTACGAGGCCTGAGACGCTGGGGCAGGGTTGCAAGCTGGCACACTCCCTGGGTGCCCGTGAGAGGAGTTTTCCCTTGGTGCCAGCTTCCCCACATTTGCCTTTGTTTAGCTCTAAATTGAAGTACCTTCTGGATCTTTTTACCCCGGTGCTTTGATTATAACTAACAAAATTAAATCAACTTTTGATCTCAAATCTGTGGGAAATGGCATCCTTTTATAAAAATCAGAGGGTGTAAAAACCTTCACTATCTCTGGCAAGGGGCCAAAAATTCCTTGCCTCCTGTGTAGGTGACAGACATGATAACATCTCAGAATTCTAGTCTGTCATTTTTAATCTGCTTACTAGTTAAGCTGGGCGAAGCACCTTACAGGCACCAGGAGCTCCAGATGCAAACGTCCAAGGCTGTGCACACTTCTGACCACGGCGCTGGGTCCGCGGGAGCACAGTGGCTAACCCTGGGACAGCAGGAGAGACTGCTGCCTGAATGAGACATCGTTTGAGCTGGGCCTTGGATAGGGAAGCAGCGGCCCAGCGGGAATTTGGGCAGGGACATGTGGAAGGGAGCTGGGTTAGGTTCATAAGGACTTCGGGGGGGCAGTCTAGATGCCTGACCCCTCGCCCCACGTGCATTTGGAAACACTTCACGGTTCTTTGGTGATTCGAGTTGGCATCTCTGGGCACTGGGATGCAGGGGCACTGGACGCTTGCACTGCCCCTCAGCCCACTGCCTTGCTCCATGCCCTGGGAGGCCGACCCTGAGACGGACTGTACCAGCAGACATCTGTGCCACTGGCTGCTGGGCATGTTGGCAAATTAGAGGCACTAGTGAGAGGGAGAGGGTGCAGAGAGAGAGAGAGAGATCAGGGTGATTCGCGGCCCTCTGTCACTGTGGGGGTGGCAGGGGCAGAACCGCCAGGTCACGGCTGCGGGCAGGGGCAGGCCACCCTCTACAGAGATCACTCCCAGTGAAGGAAGCGCTCGCCTGTCCTGACACTGTCAGCGGGGGCCGGCCGCAGCTCTCTGTCCGCTTGTCCCGTGAGCTGGGCCTGGTAGTTGTCTTCTTACACTCTGCCCACGCCTTTGCCACTCGTTCCCTTACCCAGCTGTCCTCAGTAGCCAAGCTGGTGAATGAACTGTCTTCCTCCCTCCAGACTCATAAAAATGGTAAACAAACAGCTCGCTTAACAGCACATCACGTGGTCGTCTTGCGCTTACAAAAGCAGGAGGTTGGCCAAATTATATATTTATGTTCTGGAAAAATTACCTGCATAGAGTGAAGTGAAAGATTTTGGTGAAAGAGAAGGGTGGTGACGGAAGGGCTGTTAACGTCGTTCTGCAGTGTTCCTACGTCGGGGGTGAGGAGTGCGGAACAGAGAGCTCCTGTCCTACCGCACGAATTTAGCCAGAACAGCGAGTGGGAAGAGCTGGGAAGGGCTGGTGCTCAAGTCGACCCATGTTGCTGGACTGGGGGACCCAGGAGAAAGAGCTGGTGGCCAGCAGAGGAGATGACCGGTTTGACATTTGATGTGTTAGGTGGGTACTGTCGGTGGGGCTTGCAAGTAGGCGTGTCCAGGCAGCTCTCGCCTGAGTGGATTTGGGCTAGAGGGAGGGGCCGGGGCAAGAAATATACCTGGGTACCATGGGGGTTGCGTTGGGCGTGAGGCTGATGAAGTGGCCCAGATGGCCCATGGTCTAGATCTAAACTGGATGCGTGGTGCCTGGTGTGTCCGGAAGGGGATCGGGTTACAGTGCACCAAACTCAGGACGGGATTCATCCGTGGGTGAACTTGGTAGCTCAGTGTGCTGTCACAGGAGCCTAAGTGAAGAGGGGGCACTGAGGGGCGGGAGGCGGCCTGGCATCTGGATTCCTTCCTGCAGCTGCTCCGCTCCCTGCCTCCTGGATGCCGTGGGGCGAGCAGCTTTCTTCAGCCAGAATAGCCTTTTCCCCGTGAAGACGCAGGCGCTGGGAGTGCTGTTCGGTGACAGGACATGACTGAGCTGGGCGGAGCGCTGCAGAGCGCCCGTGGGACGAGCTGGCCGGACCCTCCTCGGTTGCCACGGGCCATGGCAGGTGGGGAATATTGTAAGTGTGTTTAATGTACCTGACCTATGGAACATGGTGGCCCAGAGCGCCTCACATGGGTCTGAGTGCTGCTGGCCTCCGGTCGGGCAGCATATTCCAGTGTGGAGCCTGTTTTATGGTGAAGTGTTGACCATCTCCAATGTATCGAATGCTATAATGATGGTGAAAATCAGAATGGGGACACGGGTGTGTTCCGTGCCACCGGGAAGCTGAACCATCTCACGTCAGCCTGGTAGACGGGGTGTGTGCATACAGAAAGTGCAGCTGTGGTTGAGGGCCCAGCACCACCACTTCAGTGCGGGACCCTCATGCCACCCCGGGATAGCGGTCGAGCCCTTATGCCACCACTGAATCCGTTCCTCTTTGTTTCTTTTTTCATTAGCTGTTTGTAGCCAGTGTTAACCTAATTTCACATATCATTAGTGGTGCCTAAAAATCAGTCAAGCCATGTAGGATCAGGGTGTCAAGGGCAACTCTGCCATCTTCCTTGTACTCAGCCCCTCTGGTGTCCCCCTGGTCATCTCAAGTCTGTCATCGCTCTGACATGCAGCTGTCGATTGTGACTTGATTCCGGTCATTCTCTAGTCCCCCTGGATAAGTCGCTTCTCCTGGTCTTGGCTTCTGACCAATCTGTGATTCCTGTGTTCTCCCTCGGAAATCACTGCTAGGGGGCACTTGGGTGGGTGGGACAGCAGTGTCGCCTGAAGACCTCATTGCCATATGGTCACAAAAGTGGTTTGCCAAAGGACATCCGTGCATGCCCGCTGTCCTAGGGTCTCCTCCTGCTGGATGTAGTGATGGATAGGTAAGGAGGAGGGAGGAAATACGACAGGAATGATTTTTTAAAGGTAAAATTTCTGATGTGTTTTGATAACACTGTTGAAGCCACCCCCAGTAAGTGATGGCTCTGGGCTTGGCACTAAGGTTTGTTCCCTGGACCCCAAGCCTCATGCTGAGAAGGCAGGGCAGAACCAGGCAGGGGGTGGCCCAAACCTGGAAATGGAGCCACAGCGTTGGGTCAAGAGCAGGATGCAACGGTGAACACCCACGAGCCTGAGAGGAGACGGGGCCAAGGTCCAGGGCCTCTTGTGCCTACCAGAGGCAGCTCTCGACCACGGTCATTAAAGCCCGTGTTGCACAGTAACCTCCTCTGTGTTTTAGGAGCACCTGCTCTGTGCGATGCATGTGCCCAGTAATAACAGCGCACCCTCACTTCTCCCATGGATTAGCAGAGTCCTCTTCCCACCTTAGGGCAGCCTGTAACCCCTTCTGAAGACACAGACCCAAAGCGGGAAGGCCTGTGTTCTCACAGTGGCTAAGCTGGCACTCCAAGGCAGGGTTCTCTCGAGGTCGCCATCACTGGTGGCACTGACAGTGGAACTGCCCACCCAGCTGTGGTGAATGGAAGGACTGGCCTCTTCCTCTCCCAAGCAGGGCTGTGGATTAGGGACCCCGGGGACAGGGCTGTGAGAAATGATACACGGCAGCCTTTTCCTGCCCCTGGCCCCCTTGTGGTGTTGGAGGATCTGTGCTGTTCTTCGGAAGCTGGTAGCATGACTCAGGAGAGAAAGCCGGCCTTTCTGCGTTCTGCATGGAGTGACCATGTGCCCATCCTCATCCACGGGGGCAGAAGGAGACAGGTCTGTGAGCATCCGGACAGGCGTGATGCCAGTGGCAGCAGCTCATAGACCACATGACTCTCAGGGGTCTGGGCACATGGCAGAGTTGACAGAGATACAAAACTACCCAGGGCGTAACTAGCAGGTGTGGAGGGTGGCAGAGTCGAGCCGCGGCCCCACCCGCAGGTGCAGAAGCCTTAGACCTCAGTGCCTCACAGTGGGGCTGTGTTTGGAGACGGGATCTTTTGAGGCACACTTAAGGTAAAATGCGGCTGTTAGGGGGGGCCCCCAGTGACTAGTGTCCTTACAAGAAGAGCAGCCCCAGAGGCGCCCACACAGAGGCCATCACGTGGCCAGCTGTCTTAGTTACTTTCTTGTTGCTGGGACAGGATACCTGATACCCATGATTTAAGGGAGGAAAGATTATTTTTCGCTTACAGTTTCAGAAACTCACAGCCCATCTGTAGGTGGCTGGCAATGGTGGAAGCCCATTGTGGAGGCCGAAGGACGTAGCTGAAGAAAGAGCTGCGGATGGTGCGCGCGGAAGATGGCGGGCGAGTCAGCAAAGGGAAGCTGTGGCTGGGGTCTGGAATTCCCCCAAAGCCTCTTGCATTCGGAGGTTGCGGGTTGTCTGTGGAACCACGTGCTGTCAGGAGACGAGGGCCTGGCCTGGGGTGGGGGTTATGGGTGTGTGGTGGATTATGGATTATAGGCGTGTGGATTAGATTACAGATTACAGGTGTGTGGCTGATTATAGATTACAGGCATGTGCCGAGAACTTAAATCTGGAAGGGGCAAGACACTGAGGCAGACCCAGAAGGGGCAGATCCCTGGGACATCACCTGGAAGGGTGTATGCTACTCCTTCCCTCCTTCTGGGGCTCGGATTCCTGGTGGCAAGGCCATGAGGGGCTGCCTGCACCTCTGCCCCTGCTGTGTGCTCTCATTGTTGCTGTCTACCCAGGAATGGACTGTGACCTTCGGAAACTGTGAGCTAAAATAAATCTTTCCTCTCCTAATTTGTTCATGTCGGGTATTTTTCACAGCAATGAAATAGTAACTAAGACAAGGTTCGAGCTAGCGTATCTTTCCAGGGCATATCCCAGGGATCCTTCCCCCCAGGTCAAGCCCCAGAGTCCCACCCCTTCCGTCCAGGTCTCAGCTCTTAACAGCGTGCAGATCCGTAACTGTTCTACAACATACGAATACATAAAGCTTTTGGGGTGACATTCCGTATCCAGCCCATAGCAACAGCCAAGGAGAGTGGCCTCAACAGAACCCACGCTTGGACCTAGACTTCCAGCCTCAGGACTGAGGAAAGGGAATTTAGCTGTTGGAGCGAGTCTTTCACGGTGCACTGTAAGGACAGCATGAGGAGGCTGTCCCGGAAGGCCGGGCGGCCGTTTGAATTAGCAGTACAGGAGCTCCGATTCACCTGCCACTGTATTCTGCCACCCTCATTCCAGCTTCCCAAATCTTTCACCCCAAATATCAGAAGTAGCTTGAAGGATGTTGTGCTTCCTAACATTGGCAAATAAATGTCATTCACAGAAAGCCACCGATGAGCAATGCTGATCGATGATGGAGACCAGTGGGCGGCGGGCAGTTACTACGTGCAGCCCAGGTACCCTGTACAGACTTGTATGTAATTGTGTCAATCTCTGATACAGCCTTTTCTAGGACAGCTGCCTAACCCCAGTGGTGCAGAGGATTTACCAAATTTGTCCCAAGTCACAGCCGTAGTAGCAGAGCTGGTGCTCAGACCCACATCAACCAACCCGAGGCCTTCTGGTTTCTTTCACCCAGTCCTGTGCTCAGCACTGTCAGCATTAGGAAGAAGAGTCAGGCGCAGCGGTGTGCACCTGTCACCCCAGCTAGTCGGGGCTGAGGCTGGAGGCTTACAAGCTGGAGCACAGCCTGGATAACGTAGTGTGACCCTGGCTCACACAGAGGGGGTAGGGCTGGGAGGGCAGCAGCAAGTCTGGCGAGGTGGTAGGCCTACCTGTGCGTGCGTAGAGTTTGCTCCCAGAGCCGCCTCTCCAGCCTGCCTGGTAGCGCCGGCCTGTGTAGAGTGGTCGTGGTAAGGATTCTGGCAGGGGGAACTTGGCTCCCAGACATCACTCCAAGATGTAGTTTCCTGGCTTGCTTTTGCCGTAGAGATTGTGCCAGGTGATCTTGCCAGAGTACCCGATGGAGGGACTTGTGGAGAGGCGATGGGATCCTGGGGCGCTGTCCTCAGCAGGGGCCACTCAGAGCTGGGGTGCTGGGAGGGGGCCCAGGCGCAGGGCCGGTCACCGGCGTGTGACTCTGGAAGACAGGCTGTCCCTGGCTCTGTTGCCCGTGCTGCAGGAAGCAGCCGCTGTGAGCTGAGTGGTGTGGTCCATCCGCCCTCCCATATGAGGGTCCTGCTTTGGAGCCACTGGCCGTGGACAGAAGCCGTGAGCCAGATAAACCATCTTCTGCTTGAAGCCGCGGGTGTCAGATGTTCCGTCTCAGCAACGAGAAGGCCGGCTGGTTCAGCAGTCGCCCGGCCTCTTCGGCTGCACACTGCTCCTCGCGGCCATGCCGGACCGGGGGCTGCCACCTGCTGACTCCCCTCCTCAGGCCCTGCCGACTCCGGTTCTCCCTCTGCACTGCAGCTCGCTCTCTGGCTCCTGGATGGAGGCCAGGTGATAGTGAGAGGCAGAGGCCGTTCTGGCCCGATAGCAGGCGAGTGTGACCCGAGGCCTGGAGGCGGGAAAGAGCCTCTTGGATACAAAGTGACAGCTCACCGCGGAAGACGGTCTCCATAATGGCTTTCACACCTGATCCTCTCACCGTCGGTTACCTGTTGACCAGCCTGAAGGAGGCGTCAGGCCCTTCTCGGTGCAACACACTCAAGGCAGGAGTAAGCGCACAGCATGGCTGTGCCGCCCGCCGGGGTGAGCTCCCGGGTGGTGAGCACCCAGAGGGGTGAGAGGCACTGAGGTGAGCACGAGAGGGAGGGACGGACTGGACAGCGGTGTCCTGCCGGAAGCCGGTGTGGAACAGAAGGAACAGAGGGCCTGGACGAGCAGAAGTTCCTCGCTGTGGAGGACGGGGATTGCGTGCTGGGATCCGGGAAGACGGCAAGCGAGTGGCTGGCGTGTCTGAGAACACCGCCTTACACACGGTGGGGCTTCCCAGGGCTGCTCCGTGTCTGTGCCCGGACACCCTCGCCCTGCCTGGGCCATCCTAGCTCATTTGGAGTTGGGAAATTATAACATCATCTTCTGCATTTTCCAAATGGGAAAACTGAGGTGCCAAGGCAGCCAGGCCCTGGCTGTACCCTGCCAGTAGCCTGTGCTACCTCTAGTCTTTGCTCAGCCGTAGTCCTGGGGGTCTTGAGCTTGAAGATTCGGCTCCTCTCCATGCCTAAGTCAGTCTTGACCCACAGGGGAGTGAATGATACAGGGGGAAAGAGGGCGCTGGGTTCCCCACTGGCACGTAGAGACTGCGCTGGGTCCGGAGCAGCGCCCCTGTGCTGGGTGGGGGCCTCCCTCTGGCTTCCCTTCCCCTTCCCCGGCTCAGTGGGCTCACCAGTGTGTGCAGAAGAGACGTAACTACACTTGGCAGCTGGCATCAAGAAGGACTTGGAGACTTCCAGGGGGCGCCCTGGGATGGTTCTGCCGGCCAGAGACCAGGCTGCAGAGTGGTGGTGCACAGGCCACAGGCTGCCATCCCAGTGAAGCCACATCCACTGCCTGCCAGACGTCAAGGGCCACTGCAGCCCAATTCTCCTGCCCCACCCACGGAATCAGGCCCCCTCTAGCACCCAGCCCCGGTGCACCATGCCCACTGCCCCCTGCTGACCATCCACTGGGACCCTCTTGACTGCTGTCCAGTTGACTCGGGCTGTGCTTCCTGCCTGAATAAGAGAGCAAATGTTTGTAAACCAGACGGCAAAGTCTGTACATAGCAGGCCACTGGGTATGACTAATGGCTTTATCACACCATGACCACCACCTCCTGGGACAGTGGTTAAATGCGCGCCGTGTGAGGTGCTGTCTGAAGCTCCCCCTTTGTGGTCCTCCTGCCTGCCTATAAGGCAGGAAAAAACTAATGCAGTTCCCATTGTACAGATTCGGAGACTGAGCCCCAAGAGATGAACCAATGTGGTGAAGATGAGGTGGTCAGGCATTTGGCTCGGGTCGTGGTCCACACCTCAGACTCTCAGTCTGCAGTCTCTGCCCAGAGCGTCCTTTTCCCTCTTAACCCCACACAGTCAGGCGGGGCCTCAGCACAGCCTTTCGGTCTGTGTCTCTTAGGTGCTGTGGCATCTTTGCGCTGTTCTCGTGGGCAGAGTTGGGCCTATGCCCTACGTCATTTCCCATTCCCCCAGACCTTCAGTCCTTTGCTGGGCACAAACCAGGGACCCCACGAGCTGGCTGGATGTGTCACTCTTCCCATATTCTCCAGATACCTCTGCTTTTCCGACAGAGAAATTCCACCTCATCACCTTTAAACGCGTTTAATTGAGCATTCCTTCTGGCTGCATCTGCCGTGGATGAAGCAGGAGAGAAAAGCCCTCCGCGGTGCAGGGCCCTGCTTGGGCAGGGCCGGCTGCATGGGGCCCTTGCTTGCCTTAAAAGGCGTCCCCAGCCACCTGTGTGCCCTGCTTGCTTGGCCACCTGCTTGGCTGCCCGGGCTGCTGCCCAGGGACTTGCTGTGCTGTGGGCCTCCTCCTTGGCTCCCCCACTGAGTCATGGATGGGAGCGAGGCCGTCTGGATGTGCGCTTGGATGTGCAGTGCCAGTGTGGAGGCTGGGCTCCCGGGGCTCCTTCCCCGCCTCCAGCCCCATCGCTGGAGGATGCCCTTCCTGTGCCCCCCTTCGCGGCCCTCTGCTGCCTGCTTGGGCCATGTGCCAGCAGCCTGGTCACCCACATCCAGTTCCTACCTACAGTTCTAAGCCCCAGGATAATGCCGGGTGCTGCTCAGCCCACCCACACCCCTCTATGGGCAGCCCAGCTACTGTGCCCAGTCTTGCTCCTTCCTGCCACGCTCCTGAGCTGCTTCCGTGGTAGGCTGGGGCCGGGCTCCCTGATGTCTGCGTAGAGCTTTGGTCTAAGTGGGTCACGAGCATCCCCTTGGTGGGTGTGCCCTCCCTGAGCCCTCTGCTGGCACACAGCCCGCACACCTGAACTCTGGCCCTGCCCTGTTTTCCAGGCACCTCCGAGAGACTCCTAAGTGGGACCCTCGCTGTCTGGGACCCTGAGGTCCCTAAGGCTGATCCATCCTCGCAGCCGTCCCTGAAGCCAGGAGTGCCCGTGTCCCCTGCAGGGGCCTTTCAGGTCCCCTGGGATGGCTTCAGCCCTTGGCTACAGCCCAGCCTCCCCCAGGGATGTTTCTGGCCAGGCGGGTTAATAGATTTTTGTCCCCTTTTGGAGTGCCTTTTGTGTGTTCTCAAGCTCACAGCCAAGTGCTCCCCCGCAAAAAACAGTGTTTCAAGCCCCTGCGTGAGGAGACTTGTGGATCCGGGGACCCTGGGGGTGAGCTGGCCGCGGCCGGTTGCTGGTTGCTGCCCACCCTCTTCGCTGAGCCTCGCTTCGCTTCACAAAGCTTGCTTGTGGGACACCAGCGAGGCAGTTAATGCGTAAGATATATGGAGGCTGGAGTGCCTGCCCTGAGCTTCCTGGCCCGTGATTTATGAAGGGGGGTGGGCTGGCCTTCATCTGTCCCACCCCTGCCTTGTCCAGGAGCCGCAGGGCTTGGGATCCTTGCTGGTCAGGGGCCAGGATCAGGCCACCGCCATGCTGCTCCGGTTCTGGATCCCTGTTCACCCACCAGAGGCTAAATGAAGCCGCCGTTGCTTCTGTGGGCAGAAGGAAACTGGGACAGAGTTAGGTAGATGGGCCCGGGGCCGGTTAGGGGAGCGTGGGCCCGCAGGCCGCACCCCGAGGGAGGCAGCATTCTCCCACCTCCGTGGTCACAGTCCCTGGGAGGTGTCTGCTACTGTGGATCTCCACCCAGGATCCTCCCCAGCAGTTATTTTCAGATGTACAATACAGTATTAACTGTAGTCACAAAGACATGATAAATTTGGAGGTGATGGCTATCCTAAGTACTGCAGCTTGATTGTTACGTGATACATGCAAATGTATCGAAAGCACCACACTTCCCATGAATATGGATGGCTACGACGTGTAAACACAGGGTGAAATGGAGCTGTCCAGAGGCTGCTTACCAGCGTGTGCTCCCCAGAGCTTGGGACCCCTTGACCTTGGAGGGCAGACTACAGCAGGCATCAGAGAGTTGGCGGGGTCTCGTCACTATGCGGACCTCCTGGGCCCCGGGCCGGAGCCTACCTGTCTCGAAGCTCCACAGAGGAGGCCCAGGAGATCTGCCTTTGGCGAGGTGTCAGGAGTCTCCCAGTGTGGCAAGAGGGACCGTGACGTCTGGACAGTCCGTGGTTGCTGTTTTCTGGATGGGAAGGTTGGCATCTTGGCCCAGGTCACACATGAGGGTGACAGAGCCTTTCCCTGAGTGTGGGAGGAGAGGGGCGCTGAGTGAGAGGGCCACAGGAAGAGCCCCAGCAGCTGGGATGCCTGTGGCCTGCCACCCTGCTTTTCAAGTCGGCGCAACCCAGGTCTGTGGTGTGTAGTGGTGGTGCGTGTTTGCTTTGTCGTTTGATGCTGTGCCAGGGGACGTGATCTGCTTTTGTTCTGATCTGCAGTGAGATGGAGCTGCTTTGCACGTGACTAATGCAACGTGGGCAGTCTCTTTATGCAGTGCCCTTTCGTGTCTTTGCCCAGGCTCCTGTTGGGCTTTAGATTGTCTTGTAGGAGCTCTTTATATAGGATGGACACTCTAGGCTTTCAGGCCTTTTTAGAAAGCTCCCCAGTTCTATGGAGGTGTTTCCCCCGCGGGCGTTGGTAAAAGTCCGGCTCAGGTGGGAGGCTGTGACGCGCTCCTCTGCCCCAGCCGCTTTCAGCTGCGGCTGATGCCACCCTCTTCATCAGGGTGTGAGGTGGCTCCTCCGGGGGGAAGAAAGCTGAACAGTGGGGTCCCTGCCTCCCCCCCACCCCGTGCCTTTTACTTGTGGTGACCCAGCATCTGACGGTTCCATTCCCATGGGCTTTGGTCTCAGCTCCCGGGGAAAATAACTTGAAAGGTGTCCGTTGCCCTGGGGCTCATTCCGCTTGGTTGCTGGGTGGCGGAGTCTTGGGAGACAGGAGGGAGTCAGCCTCAGGCAGTGGAGGGGTCCGGACCTGCACCTGTGGCTTTGCCCGCGGTTCCCCTGGCAGAGCCTGAGTCCCTAACGACAGCAGTCATTTTCAACAGGAGAGGACCAGCATGGGGTCTCCCCTGCAGGCGCTAGGGCACCTGGCCACCCGCACAGGACCAGCTGTGCTCCTTGCACAAGCCACATCTGCAGGCCAGGCTGCGGCCAGCTCTGCTGTGTCCCTGCCCTCTGTGGCTCCTCCGCTCTGCTCTGTGTGTGTCCTTCGAGCCCACTCCAGTCACGTGCCCGCCGCTCAGAAGGCAGCCAGCTCCATCGGAGACTCTTCTATAGAGCTTGGGTGCAGAGCCCTGCAGGGCAGGGAGGCCTCGAGGGGGCTAGTGGTGCTGGTGCATCACAGGCACCGTGACAGGTTGCAGGAGGGAGATGTTTTCAACAGGGTGAGACTAGGTGACTCCGGCTGGCTTAGGGCACCAAGGAGAGGAGGAGGACTCCACGCTGGTCCTGGGCATCCCTCTGAGGCCAGGTATCATTACTAGCTACTGCCCAGCTGACCCTAGAGCAGGAAACCGAAAGGTCTTCTGGAAGTTATTGCTTTGACATTTTGACTGAGCCATTTCCCCTCCAGGTGGGTGACCGAGAGCGTGTGTATGTTGGGCACAGACCAAAAATAACATTCTCTGATTTGCAACCACATCCCCCAAGCATTCCTTCATCCGTGTTCTGAAAGGAGATTTTAAAGGTTAGACATCTCCGCCGGGAAAGGCATTTTGGTATAGTTGAATAAAAATACACTTAGAGCTTCCGGTTGACCCTGCCAGCCCAAGCAGAAGGGGGATTCATCCACAAAGGTCAAACATGAAATGCTTCTAGACACTTTTTAGTAAAATGCAAGAGGGGAAAAAACAAATAATAGCTGTGGTTTCAGCACTCAACCTAAATGGTTAGCTCTTTGAGGCAAGAACATGTCGACAGCATGGAGTTCCTAGGTGTGACCGCCAGTGTCCACACCAGCTGGAATACGCAAGGTCAGCGGCTGCGGCTGGGCGGCTTTCTTGTTCGCACTTCCTGTCCTTGTCCTTGTGAGGAGCTGTGTTTGGTTCCATGTCCCCTTTGCCTCGGGGTTCCCATGAAGGGAGCAGTCCCTGTCCGGGGTCAGTGCCTCCTGATAAAAGGTAAATAGAGAACTGGGGGATCCTGGTGCTTCTGCCCTGAGGGCACATGTCTCTTCCTCTCACATTTCACCGGCTAGAGTAAATCAGATGGCCCCACCCGGGGTCTGCGTCAGGGCTTGGCAGCCTTGGGTTTGGGCAGAGTGGGCAGGATCTTCCGCCTCTGTGGAGCCATTTTTCCCACTGGCCTGGGTCCCTTCACCCTCTGGGATGGACTGTCCAAGAACTCTCCCGTTGGTCCTTGGCTGTGTCCCCAGCACGTCCCAAAACGTGTTCTGCACAATGCTTTCTCTACCCATGTCAGCAGGTGCCGGGAGACGAAAGTTCCGTGGCTAAGTCTGGGAAGTACAGGGCTCTCCGCGGGGCCCCCAGACCCTTTTCTACCATATGCCTTTTCAGCAGATCATCCTTCTAGGAAAGGATTATAATTTTATCTAAACATTGGTAGCACTTGGGGAACTTTTACTGTTCGTTTAATAGTATGTATTTGCCATGCACGCTAGTCATCACCGTCCTGAGAAATGGGTACTTGTTATGCATCCTGGTATTTTTACTTCTCCATTCCCACCCCATGCTCCTTTCCCATGCCACAAAGTCTGTCTTCTGACTTTGTACCATCTCTCTTCTACCTAGCTCATTTGCTTTATTTTTTGTAGTTTGGTTTCCTTGTATTAGAGAAACGATGTGATATTTGACCTTCTGTGTCTGATTCATTTTGCTGAGCATGATGGTCTGAAGGTGCATCCATTTCCCTACAAATAACTCACATTTATCTTTGTTTACGGCAGAGTAGTACTCCATCTTCTTTCTCCATTCATCTCTCAATGGACATACCAGCTGCTTGTGAGATTTGGCTGTGCTAAGCTGTGTTGCTGTGAACATGGGTGTGCGTGCATCACGGTTGTGCGATGACTTTACTCTTGAGAAGATCTCCAGAAGAGGTTTAGCTGGCCAGATGAGATACCTAGTTTCAGTTTTTGAGGACTACCGATACTGCTTCCCATAATGGTTGTGCCAGTTTACAGGTCCACTAACAACGTAGAAGGGTCCCTTTTCCCCAAACCTCACCAGCATTTGTTGTTTCTTGGGTTCTTGGTCCCAGCCATTCTTACTGGAGTTAGATGGGACTTCAGTGTTGCTTTGGTATGTATCTTTTTTGATGGTGAATATGACGAACTTTTTTTAGGTATTTATTGGCCATTCAAACTTGTTCTGAGCACTGCCTGTTCATTTAAATTGCCCATTTTTCAGTCACATAATTTATTTTGAAGGATGTAATTTTTCAGTTCTTCGTATATTCTAGATAATCGTCCTCTGTTTGAAAAGTAGCTGGCAAAAGTTTTTTCCCATTGTGATGGTTCTCTCTTTGCTCTGTTGTTTCCTTTGCGGTGCAGAAGATTTTTTAATTTTATATAATCCCAGTTGTTGATCTTTTGGTGTTATCTCATATGTATTGGGTGTTTTATTGAAAAAATCTTTGTGCCTTTGTCTTCAAAGGCTTTGCCTATTTCATCTTCCAACAGGCTCCGTGTTTCCATTTTAATATCGAGGTCTTTGATCCATTTTGATTGGATTTTGCTACATGGTGAGAGATGTGGGTCTAATTTCATTCTTCTGCACGTGGATAATCAGTTTTCTGAGCACCATTTGTTAGAGAGGCTGTCTGTACTCCAGCACATGCATTGGCTCCTTTGGTGAAGGCCAGATGGCTGAAGGTGCTCGGTGTGGTCTCTGCCTCTCAGTTCTGCTCCATTGATCCCCCTGTTTTTGCACCAATACCACGTGTGGGGTTATGTATGTCGAGCCATGCTTGTATCCCTGAGATGAAGCCAACTTGGTCATGGAGTCTGATCTTGTTCATAATTTGTTTCATTTTGTTGTAAGTATCTTGTTAAGGATTTTTGCATCTATATTCATTAAGGAAATTGGCCTATAGTTTTCTTTCTTCGTGGGGTCTTTATCTGGTTTGAGGATCAAGATGATGCTAACTTCGGGAAGGAGTTGGGCAGTTCTCTTTCTCTTTCAGTTTCACAGAGAAGTTGCAGACAGTTAACTCTTCCCTGAAGTTCTGATAAAATTCGGCAGCGAACTCATCAGGTTCTGGACTTTCCTTTATTGGTGGACCCTTTGTTACTGCCCTAATTTTATCCTTGATTATTGCTCTATTCAGGGTTTTTATGTCTTTTTGGTTCGCTTTTGGTATCTGATGCGTGTCTAGGAATTTGCCTGTTTCTTCTGGGTTCTTGACTTTGTTGAAATGTAAGTTTTTAAAATAGCCTCTTATAATCTTATGGATTTCAACAGTGTCTATTGTGATTGCACCTTTTTCATTTCTGATTGCGCTGATGTGAAGTTTTGTTTCTGTCTTTTGTTGAGTTTGGCCAGAGGTGTATCAATCTTATTTATCCTTTTGAAAAACCAAGTCTTTGGGCTGGAGGAATGGCACAGCAGTTTAAGTGCTTGCCTAGCAAGTGCAAGGCCCTGAGTTCAATTCCCCAGCACCACATAAAGATGGGTGTGGTGGCGCATGCCTGTAATCCCAGCACTCCAGAGGCTTTGCTGTGAGTCCAAGGCCAGCCTGGACTCCATAGTGAGTTCAGGACCAACGTGGACTACAGAGTGAGACCCTGTCTCAAAAAAAAAAAAAAAAAAAAAAAAAGTCGAAAAGAAAGAGAAAACCAAGTCTTTAATTCATTGATCTTTTGTATTTTTTGTTTCAGTTTCGTTGATCTCCACTCTGATTCTTATGATCCTTCCGTCTATGGCCTTTGGGTTTGGCTTGTTCTTATTTCTGTAGGGCTTTGAGCTGTATCATTAGACTGTTCATGTGTTTTCTGGTCATAGCTGTAAATTTCTCTCTTAGTACTGCTTTCATGTGCCCCATAGATTCTGGTATAATGTTCTTCCATTGTCATTTGACTTCAGGAAGTTTTTGATTTCTTCTCCAGTTTCTTTTGTGAGTCATTACTAATTCAATGATGTATTATTTAATCTCCACATGTTTGTGGAGTTTCTCTAATTTCTTTTTGCTGTTGATTTCTAGTTTCATTCCAGGACAGTCTGAAAGCAAACAAGGAATTGTTTCAATTCTTTATATTTATTTAAGCATGTCTTATGTCCAAGGATATGGTCTTATTTTGGGAAAAGTCCTGTGTGCTGCTGAGAAAAAAAAAAAAAAGGTGTATTCTGTTGATGTTGGGAGCACTCTGTTGATATCTGTTAAGTTCATTTGTTCCATGATGTGGTTTAGCTCTGATATGTCTTTGTTGATATTTTGTCTGGTTGATCTGTCTACTTGTGAGTAGGGTATTGAAGTCCACCGGTGTGATCGTACTGGGGTCTATTTGGCATTTCATGTCCAGTAGTTTATGTTTTATGTAACTTGCAAACCTATATTGGGTCCTTATATGTTTACAATTGTGAGCTCTTTCTGTTGGATTTTTACTTTTAACAACATATAACGACCATCTTTGTCTCTTCTGATCTGTTTCGGTTGAATCTGCTGCGTCCGAAGATAATGCCGCTGCTCCTGCTTGCTTCTGGGCTCCAGTAGCGTGGAGTCTTAGTTTCTATCCTGTTGCCTTCAGTCTGTGTGCTTCTTTGTGGATGAAGTGGGTCTCTTGCAGACAACAAATGGTTGGGTTTTGTTTTGGGTCCACTATGCCAGCCTTCTGATAAGCATATTAGGACCATTAGCATTGAAACTGATGATCGGAAGATGTTTGCTGAGTCCTGTCATGATTTTGCTTTTCTGGTATTCATTCCTTTGTTTTTCTTTTTGTTGCACTTTCCATTTTGATGTTTTCTTTTCTCTGGTTTCTTTGATGCTGCTTTTCTCTCTGTCTCCTAGATGTCTTCCAGTATTTTCTGTCCTGCTGGTCTAGTGGCCATTAATTTCTTTAGAGTTTCTTTGTCATGAAAAAAATTTCACTTCTTTAGTTTTCAGGGATAATTTTGCTATCCAGTTTTTAAAGCTTGAAAGATTTCATTCCCAGATCTTTCATTCCCTGACCTTTAAGATTTGCTTTGGGAAATCTGCAGTTATTCGAATGATCTTGCCTTGATTAAAAAAAAAAAAGTCTGTTTTACTCTTGCTGCTTTTAATTGTCTCTCTTTATGTTAAGTTTCTGATAATTTGATTATGATACGTCCTGGTGAGGTTCTTTTCTGGTCAGGATTATTTAGTGTTCTGTATGTGTCTCTTACATTAATATTTATTTTCCTAGATTTGGGAAATTTCCTGCCATTATGTCAGTGAATAACTTCTCTATATCTTTTATGCTTTCTTCTGTTCTTTTTTTAATACCCATAATTCTGGGCTTGGTTCTGTTGGAGTCTTCCGTCAGCTGTTGCATCCAGCTACCTTGCTCACTTGTTTTGGGGAGTAATCCCTAATGCAGTGCTTCAGTTCATGAACTGGGCCACTTTCTTACCCTTCTAAGTTAGAAGTACAATTTTAGCTCAACATCAGTGTCACTTGGGGAGCTCTTAAAGAGATTTTGGTGCCAAGCTACAGGACTTCAGTTGGTATTTTTTAAAGCTCCTCTGGTTCTGCCAGGGCAGCCAGGCTTGGGAAGCACTGTGGAGACGCTGATAACACAGAAGCCGGCCTTCCTGAGGCTCGATCTGGTCGCGCCAACTTACAGCAGGACCTGGGGTGATTGGTAACAGTGTTCTGTACCTGCTGAGCCAACCGGCAGTGTCCAGAATGCCCAAGGCACTTCAGATAGGCCAGGGGAGGACATCAGCTCTGAGAATTGGGAAGAGTCAGGTTCTGATGATGGCAGAAGCTGCTACCGTGCAGGTACTGGCTCCTCACCTTCCATCTTTGGGAGGACCAAGAGGTACCACAGTTCTCAAATCCCACGAGGTTCTGTGCTGTGTTAACACCAGATTGGTCATTGAAGTCACTGAATTCCAAACCAGGTTCATCTATACGGTCTGTGCCCCTAATGGAGTGTGTTGACAGTCAATGACATTCATAACATTAATGAAGTCCTTCTTCCAGACGGGACCCTTGCGGCAACGTGCGTGTCTTCCCAGATCATAAGCCAGGGCATCTAGGCCCTGCTGCTCCTGAGGCTCCTCCCCCTACTGAGTGGCCTGTCTCAAAATTGGGTGCTCCGTAGGTCCTTTCGCTTGGTGCAGACTGTGTCCCATGCACGTCGGAGAGTAAGCCAGGCCAACCGAAGCGCTGACTCAGTGAGACGCCCTTCTGCCTTCCCTTTGCACCCCTGGGCTTCCTCGTAGGCGCAACGAGGTGTCTATGCCGGGCGTTTGATGCTGAATAAAGCCAGGTGCCCCTGGTTCGCGAGTCCTGTTCACTGACCCCTGCTACCCTGGTCAGCTGCTACAACCAGAGATCTTCTCTTTGAAATGGTCACACTGAATATTTCTTAATGGCCTTGAACTTGGCTGTGTATCCCAGGCCAGCCTGGGACTTACAGTCCTCCTACCTCTGTCTCCCGCATGCTGGGATGATAGGCCTCTACCCCAGTGCCTGACTTCAGTGGGGCGTCTGGCAAGTAGAGTATTTGGTATGGAAGGTGCCATAGTTCTCAGCTGGAGCAGTCTTCTCCGGTGCTGGAGGGCTCTGTAAGACTGTTCTGTGCCACCTTGAATGTGCTCACGTTTCCCTCCGGTGACCTTTGTCAGGTCCCTGCTGGACGGCATCAGTGTTCTGGGGGACTGGGTGCTGGGGTTGAGCCCAGCGCCTTCGCATCAAGCTTTTCTAAAAATGATTTTGGATGCTTCATTTTGAGTCTTAGTTGTACTCAGTCACCAAGTTGCCCAAGCTGGGCTGGAATCCAAACTCCTCTCACCTCAGTCTCCCGTGCCTCCTCTGCCTCAGGCTGGATCTTGACTCTGCCTGGGAGGTTGAGGAGGAGAGTGACCGCCATGTCACTCAGGATTTCACTGGGCTGGTAGCTGTGGTCAGGTGTGAACGCTGGGCCTCCCTGCCCAGTGCACAGGAGGCAGCTAGCCTGCTGCTCCGCCTGTGTCCCGAAGGGTGGAGCACGTGCCAGCATCCCCATGACGCGGCACCCTGGAGACCCCCAGCAGGTGCCCACCACATGTGCAGACACGCCGTCCTGTGCTCTCTCCCCATGGACGCCCACAAGCTCAGGCTTCTGTTGCATGTCGGCTTGACGACCATGACAGGGACATCAGTGCGGTCTGAAGACGATCAACTTCACTGTGACTGCAGAGGAAACAAAATTAAAGCTCATGTTTTGGGTTACAAGATGGAATCGACTCCCTTTATGCCTCCTGCTGGAGGAGAGAAGCGCCTCCGTCATCTGGGTTTATAAAAAGCCATCTTAAGACCAGCGAGAGATGAGTGAGGTCATCGCTGAAGCCCTCCATTTAAGCAGTTGTTTAAATCCCACAAGTCTGAAATTGCTATACTGAGCTCTTCTGCCAGCTTTGCGTTTCCCTGGGGTGGCTGTTCCCCCACACCTAATCCAGCAGGGTGGGGCTGGGACCTAGGGGACAGGGAAGGGAGGGGCAGAAGCAGAGCGCAGCAGCGACTTTAATGCCGCGTAAGTGCCCGCTTTCTGTCTCCTAGGCCACCAGCTCCTGACCTTCAGCACGTGCCAGGGCCACATCAGACTGTTAAAACCCCATTAAGTTCTCCTTCCATATGAGACTTTGTTCTGTAGGCACGGGGAGCAAATCCTTGGGCAAGAGATCGTGGGCAGGCAAGTGACACGGATGTACAGGAGGCCAGCCACGTGGGATTCAACCCTCTGGAGCCCTGTCCTCCATCTGCCAGCCCCGTGTCCCTAGCCTGTGTCCCCTCTCTGGCCCCAGACATGCTGCCCTTGCAAGGAGCTGGCCAGAAGTGCAAGCGAGGGGGCCACCTAGGATCAACCTGGCCCATGATGGAAAAGGCAGGGCAGGGTAACTCGGAGGTGCGTGGGCCACCCCTCCCACTTGCCCCTTGCAGGACTGAGCTCCAGTTTCCCAGGAGGGCCACTTGCTTGATGTGAAAGTTAATTTTAGGTGTCAACTTGGCTGGATTAAGGGCTAAAGATAGTTGCTGAAGTGTGATTTCTAGGTGTTTCCAGAGAAGAGAGATGTGTGAGTGGGAACTGCGTGGGCAAGAACACCCTCAGCGTGGGTGGCACCAGCCGGTCCGCTGGGTGCCTGGACAGAAAGGGAGAGGAGAGGCAAGTGTGCCCCTGGAGCGAGGACACTGCCCTCCCCATGGATGGCCCGTGGACTCTGCAGACTGCCCCATGCCCTTCTGCCCCATTTCTCAGACTGCAGCCCTGGGCTGAGTTGCACCAGGGCTGCCCAGCTGTGAACCACACTGTTGGCACCTGAGGGGGTCCAGCCCTGTTTGGCCACTGGAGGGCTCTAGCCTCTGCAGCTGTAAAGCCCCTCTCAGGTCTCTGCATAGGTGGCCTGCCTGCTGAGTCTGGCTGGAAAGCGTGGCTTCTGTACACAGTCACACCTGAGCAGGGCCTCCTGCCCTCTCTCGCTTGCCTCCCCGCCCGTGGGTGGCACTTGGTGGCATCACTGGCCCTTACGCCCTTGTCTCGGGCTCTGGTCCAAACGATGGCCATCAGTGACAGCTGTGGGACCTTGACTGTGGCTTAGCTCCTCCACTTTTCTCCTCTCTGTAATGGTACCTGTGCATTAGGGGTATTGTCACACAACAGGTGACCTCAGGCTGTATTTGGCCTCTAAATAGTTGTTATCGGATTCCCTGGTGCTTCTGAAATTACTATACCATGGACTCTTAAGTATACCTGCAGAGAGGAGTCTGCAAAGTAGGTACCGGACATAGAGGCCATGCAGTAAGTGGCCGTGTGCCAGTACCCAGTGGAAGAAGCGTGCCAAGCTCACAAGTGCTGAGCTCCTGACACCCCTTCTGGCCCTGCGCTCCCCGGAGGTGACTGCGAGAGTGAGCGCTGGGTCTCTCATCCCTGTTTTCTATATGGTTTTACTGTAGACGTAACATTTTCTCTACTTCTGCCTTTTCACAAATTGAGAAGTTTCCCATCCGAATCCCCATCTCCAGCTTCCTTAGGACAACTGCAAGCTGCGAGGCAGGACCCACAGCCTTGGTACTGAGTAGCTGGGCACCCAGAGGTGGGCCGTGGGTCCCAGGAGCCACAGCCCCTGCCCCCGAGTCACATCGCTGCCCCTTGTTTGTGGCCTCTTCTCCCTGTACACACCTGCACTCCTGATCTTAGCCGGTGCGTTCTCCTGCGGTCCTTCCCAGTGAGGTAACCCCAGGACAGCTTGGGTGGAGAGCCCGCTACCATGGCCGGTGGCATGTGATGTCACTTCCTGCCATCGTTCCTGTTCATGATCGCTGTGTCATCTCAGGAGGCAGTGGGCTTGGCATCCTTGAAGCCAGGGACGGGCCATGATGAGCCACCTTCTGCACTGTGGTGCCAAGAGGACTCTGCCGGGCGGGGGCCTGGGCAGGACTCCTCACAGCTCCTTGAGCCTCCTCTTCGGGGGCAGGGGGAGGCCAGCTCCGGTGGGGCTTGAGGGCCCCTGAGCCTCGGCCCCAGCTCAGCACCGCGTGCCTCACGTGCGTACCAGGCAGGGGTAGCGTGGAGACGCGAACAGCGAGGGCCACTGCGGAAGACTTCTGCAGAGGGCTGCATCTGCGGCTGCCTGGGTGCGGGACCAAGGGGCAGCTCAGAACCCACCCCCCACTCCCAGTAGGCCCGGCCTCGGCCGGGGCGCGGAGGTGGACAGGGCCCGTGAATCATCGCCAGCGGATGGAGGCTTTGTTTGCCCCGCCGCGTCCCCAGCCCAGGGGCCAGCGCAGAGCGGGCCCTTTCCTGAGAGGCCGGACTTTCCCACAGGAACAATGTGCGGCTTGTTCGCCGGCATGAATCTTGGCGTGGGGCGGCCCAGGCCAGGCTTGGCGCTGCCAGGCGGCCGGGCTGCGATATCAGGCAAATTCCGCCTTCCCCACAGCTGGGGCTGACAGCAGGAAGCCGCGCAGGCTCCAGACAAAGGCCGAAAAATGGGGCGCGTTTATTCATTCCCTGACCAGCCCCGGCCTGGCTGGCCCCGAGGGCCGGTCTCCATGGCGACAGGCAGCCCTCGGCGCTCCTGGTTGGCTCCCCGGTGACCACTGCCCCTCCGTGGCCACACACCCCCAGCACACAGGCACAGCAGCAGAGGCTGCGGCTGCTTCCCGGGCTCTGCCCGCAGCAGGGGCAGCAGCAGGAGAGTCGCGTGTGCGGACAGTCTGACGCAGGCCAGCCCCGGTGCGGGAGCGAATGGTGCAGAGCCGCATGCCGGGCTGCACCTGCTGTGTGCCGGGCGGGGAGACACCACGTAGGCCAGCCCCGGTGGTTCTTTTTGGTGTGGCCCCGGTACAGCTTTCCGGGTGCTGACCTGTGGGGGCGTACCAGACAGGCTTTCCAGAGGAGCTGTTGTTGGCATTGGGTCTTGAAGGGTGCGTGGAAGTTTGCCAGGCAGGGAAGGAAGGGCGGCTGTAGGCAGGAGGACTGCTTGAGCAAAGCCCCGAAGCCTGAGAGCACGTGCTGGGCTTGGACAGCAGTGGGCAGTCTCTTGCCTGGTATAGAGAGGGATCCCAGCTGAG
This sequence comes from Ctenodactylus gundi, assembly GCA_004027205.1. NCBI lineage: Eukaryota > Metazoa > Chordata > Mammalia > Rodentia > Ctenodactylidae > Ctenodactylus > Ctenodactylus gundi. The sequence goes on along the minus strand of PVKB01005473.1, from coordinate 19,537 downwards.
AAAGAGGCAGAAATGGGGCGGGCACAGGTCTCATCAGTCCAGAGCCATCCACCAGCCAGGCCCTCTCCTGCCGGGCGCGCCCTGAGGACTTGCCGAGTTGGGAGGAGCTCTTGGGCTTACCCTACCCGGGGCGCCACGGGGCGCCCTGAGGGCCGCAGACCTCCCCTGGGTGGATGTTCCCTCGTGTGCGGAACCATAGCCAGCTTGGGAGGGCACCGACAGGTGAGGACAGCACCACTCCACGAGGGACCAGAGCTGTCAGGGCCCACCTGACCTGATCTCCTGCTTCCCTTGAGGGCATAGGCCTCCTTGAGAGATTTGTTGGGACCCCGGGGTGGACTCTGTGGTCCTGGGAAGGGGCTGGGACCCTGTGGAATGATTGTGGCCGTCCCTCTCCAAGGCTGGGAGGTTCTCAAACAGCTGTAGCCAAAGAGGATCCAAAGCTTCCCCCTTCCTGGCACCCTGCTGAGCTAGTCCTGGGCGCGGCTGGTCCACCTCTCAAGAAGGGAAACTTAGGATCTTGAGTACTGTAGACATGCAGACCCTGGGAACAGGGTCACCAGAGGCCAGCAGGTTGATGGCGCAGACGACACCTGGTCTCTCTTGGGCTCAGTCCATTTCTTTGGCCCTGGGTTTCCTGAACAGAGCTGGTAGGCCAGATCCGAAAGGGCCTGTGTGGGGCCCACAGGCTGCTGGTAGACAAGATGCCATCATACATTGCCAGGGCCATGATCACAGCAACAGTCAGCAATCTCAACAACCCCTAGAGGCAGGACTGGGTATGTCGTGTCTACCAGGAAACGGAGGCTCTGCCAGCCTGTCCCTTGCCCTGTCCTGGCACCTCAGGTCTCAGACACAAAGTCAAGCCAACATCTCCCATTCCACCCATGTGCAGCTGCAGGTGCTGGGCACACTGATGGCTCCTCATCCCTGTGCTTTCTGTGGTGACCCTGTCCCCTAGTCTGGATCTCCACGGTGCCTGACCTTTGTGCTGAGAAGTGCCCTGTCCCAGCTGCCCAGTCCTAGGCGTGTGTCCTTGCCGGCTGCTCACGTGCTGCCCGGGGTGCACACGGCTCCCACCTCCTGCTGCCCGCCGGGCGGGTGCTGCTGGTCCTGATTCTGAAATCCAGCTGGTGTGCTCGCAGGAAAAAGGAGGAGGAGGCAGACACAAAGAAAAAGAAAAGGAAGGAGGGACACGGAGGACGACCTCGGTCCTGCTGGGAATGGGCTCGTGCCCTGCCTCTCCCGGCTGGCTTTTGCTCGGGGCTGAGGAAGAAATGGCAGTGATAATTTAAAACTGTTTGGGACAGCAGTGGCCGGTGACGGCACCAGAGCCAAGAGAATGGAATTCCTGTGCCCTCAGGCCACCCAGCAAGGTCCAGCCTGTGCCTGTGACCGCTATGACCAAGCCACCAGCCCTCTCTAGCTTGCTGCGCCTGTGTTAGATTTTTTCTCAACAGACAGGTGGGCAGCCGTTGCCAGGCAAGGTGGTGCCCACGGGGCCAGGCTGCAGGGCCGCGTGCTCCCCAGAGCTAGCTCGTACCCAGTCCCACCGTCCACTGCTTGGGCCAGAGAGCAAGGCCCTGACGTGGTGGGGGATGAATCTGGCCATCCTCTCCGGCACCGGCCTCCGGCTTCCTGAAGCGTGGATGAGTGCCGCCATCGCAAATGCGCTCTGACAGCGCCGGGAGGGGAGGCAGCGGTGTTTGCTCAGCCCTGCCGGCCTGCTGGGGCGCTGGGAGAAGTGGGGGGGGGGAGCAGGAGGGAGGGGCAGGGCGACCCCACTCTGCCCAAGTGCTTTTGTGGGCCGTCTGCATTAAGCCTCATCTTCAGGGCCACCTCCTCCCTCCTGCTGTCCACCTGGCCCCAGCCCAGCCTCTCTCCTCCACACTCCTGGGGCTGCCTCTGTCCCCACTCACCTGCTGGGGCTCCCGGCGGGCCTGCCTCGTGCTGTGCTGGGAATGGCTGCCAGCCCTGTCCCCTAGACCCGCAGCCAGCTTCTCCTCCTCCCCGTCACCTGCGGACAGGTGCCTCCCCAGGCACCCCTCGTTGGCGGGCATCGCACGGTCTTGGTCCTCGTCGTAGACCTCAGTGCTCTCCAGACGCCGTCACCGGTGCATTACTAGACCTGGCTTTGGGCTGGGAGGCATCGGCTTTGCAGTGACAGACACCTCTGCTAGCCACCCCGTAAAGTGACACGTACTTGTCACGTACTCACCTGTCCCGGGCGCTTGCAGCTGACCTTCTCCTTCTGGGTCAGGCTCCAGGGAGTGAATGTGACATTATTTCACAGACCTGGCATGCATCCTCCCTCCTCCACCACAGCAAGAATGCGCATGACTTGAAGCAAGCCCCTGGGACTTGTCCCGCTTGGGATCACAGAGTCTTTGCCATATCTCCCCGCAAGAGGGGACTGAGCCAAGAGAATGGTATTCCTGTGCCCTCGGACCACCCAGCGAGGAGGTGGCACAGCTGTGTTTGGCAGTCAGATTTGCCTCACCCAGAGACCAGGACTGCCCGCCATGGCACACTGCCTTTCCAGCCAGGGGGGCAACTTCAGAGCACCGTCTTCCCCCGTGCTTAGCGTGCTGTTAGATACAGAGGGGGGAAGGAGAGGTCGGCTTTCACCTTTCACCCTCAGAGCCAGGGTAGGCATGTGCCCCACTGGGCCATGGTCGCTCGTGTCTGTGTGGGCACAGGGTGGCAGTGCAGGAACATGTTTCTTGGTGCATATGTAGTGAAAACGTGGGGATTAGGTGACGTTCTTAATTATGTCAAGAAGACAAGACGGGAAAGAGAAGAAAGAGACGGGCGTGATGAGGACAGGCGGCCTGAGAGCTTGGAGCCGCTGGGGACCCGCTCAGATTCACCCAGGTGAGACAAAACGGGGTTCTCCCTGGGCCTCAACCACAGCCAGTCCTGTCAGGTGAAGGCGTGGAGACCTCTGAGCTGAGAGCCTCTCGGTGATTTCCCACAGGGGCTTTCCCTCTCTCGTGTGTCGTGTCCTTAGTGGGCCTGGGGTGCCGCTGTTAGACAGAGAAACCGAGGCCTGAGCGTAGCTGGGCCCCTCACCCAGTCTGCAGGGGCGCTGAGTCCTGTTCTCCTGACACAGCTCGTTTCCCAGCTGGGTTTGCGCATTTCCAGATAATCGGAAGGTGACTAGCTGAGCATGTCACCCAGAGTTGAGACCAGTGCTTAAAAGTTAATTTCATGAGTACAGAGGAGGTTACCAGCACCGGGAGGTCAAGCAACTTGCCCAAAGTCACACAGCCTCAGATTTGTGGAGCAAGAACTCTTCTCCAGGCTTGCTGACCGTGTGACATGTGGCTGTTGTGGTCCAAGTACCTTTATTCACTAATTTCCTCAGTGAATTGATTCTAAAGTGAAGAAAATGAACCCAGAAAAGTAAAGTGGCTGGCCCGGGGTTACCAGGCAGCCAGCCTGTGGGCGCCTCGCGGTCTGGGGGCAGGGTGTTAGCTGCGCCCGCCCGCAGGTGCCAGGCCCTGCGCCCCGCTGTGAGGCTGGCTCTGTGGGGCTGGACCGCACGAGGCGGCGCACACAGGCGCCTGCGGCGGAGGGAGGATGGGGCGGTCCACACCCGGCTGGAGATGCGTGGGGGCCGGCGGCCGGCCGAGGCGCCGCGGTCACAGCCGCGGGACGGGGGTGTGGAGTCCGGCGGGGCTGCGGGAAACTTGTTCCAGTTTTTCTGTTGGTTTGAGCCGGTTACATGGTGCAAAGGACAGTAGCTGTGACTCCGCCGGGGCAGGATCGGGCCGGTCCCGGGAATCTGCCGGCGCAGACTGGTGTGGGCGGCACCCGAGGGCCACGCTCAGAGAGGCTGAGGCCGCTGCGGGCCGTGCGGGACGGGCGCCGCGCCGCCCCGCCCCGGTGGGTGGCCCGGCAGGAGCGCCCTGTGGAGCGGGCATCCCGGCCGGGCTTTGTGCGGGCCTGTGCTGCCCCCCAGCGGCCAGGACTGCCGCCGCTCCGCGCTGACCCGCCGGTCTGGGCTTGAGCTCGAGACCCTCCTGTGCCACACAGTTCGGGACGCCCTTCCTGAGCCTCTCCCGTCCGGGCTCACACAGGGTCTCCGAGGGGAGGGGAAGCCCCGTCCTCCCAAGCCGGAGGGTGGGCGCGCCGCCCCTGGCCCGGCCGGTCGCTCTCCAGGGTCCTGACCTGCAGGCCTCCGTTTTCGCTGCCTGAAGCCGCTCCCTGGTCCCTGACCGTGCCCATCCCAGAGAGCAGCACCTCAGACGCAGGTGCCAGCGGCAGGACCCAGGGCGCAGTCTTGCCGTGTCACCTGGAAAACACCGAGAAACGCATCTGCAACCAGCTTTAAGACTAGTCCCCACGCTGCCTGGCTTTTGACAGCCTCCACACGGTCAGGACCGGGTTTGGAACCGGCTGCTTCCTGCTGTTGCTCTTGCCCGACACGCCACGTGCGTGCGGTCCTCTCGCGCCACGTCTCCTCCTGCCGTCTCTCTAGCCCCCCTCTGCACCTCCCCGCAGACTCGCGGCCTCTTCGGGAGAACAGCGCACTCCGTCTTCTGGGAAAAGGAGTCACACCAGCCTCCCTTGTTCAGATTCTGGATGTGAACTTGAAAAGCCCCGCTGTATTCCTGCCTAGAGAACGTTTATTTCTCCATACCCTAGGCACCATGCCTGCAGCTGTGAGCCAGCGCCAGCCTTCAGAGGCTGTGGGTCCCCGGGGATGTGGGAGCCGCGGGGGTGAAGCCAGGGTCTCCTTTCAGGACACTTGGCCTCTGAAATAATTCTAAAACAGAAAAAAAGGGCGTTGGCAGGGAGGAAACATCTGAAAAGTTTGAAAGGCTGGGGGCCTTTGACTGTCTTAGAGTAAAGCGGGTTGTTGGGTAATTCTGAACAGTATTGACTTCAATAGATCCTAACTGTCAGAAGTCCCGTTGTCGGCAATCCCACAGCCAGCTGCTTGCTCTCAGGGAACCTGAGCTCCAGGGAGAGACACGGTTTCCCTGAGAGGGTGAGCAAGTCAGGAACCAGCACGTCACTGCCCGCCCGCTGTTGAGGGGGGCTGCAGGCGAGGACCCCAGAAGGCAGTCACTGGAGAAAGGACCCGGGGCCCGAGAGCTGCCGGGGGTTCCGCCCCCAGGGACCACAGCACTCGGGGTTGTAGGAGGGTGGGGTGGTGGGAAGGGGACACAGGCGCAGGGTGGGACCTGGGGGTCCCCGTGACAGGAGCGGGAGAAGGACCCTCCCCAGGCAGGGGCAGAGAGCCCGCTGCAGCACAGACTCTGTGGCAGGGCCTGGCGGTGGTGTCACCCGGGGGAGTTTGAGAGGATGGTGGAAGGAAGGAGGGAAGGACAGAAGTGTGGGTGGGAGGAAGGATGGAGGGGCAGGTGGGAGGTCGGCAGTGTGGGACACAGGGTGGAAAATCGGTAGATGGGCGGCAGACCCGAGCCCGTGCTAGTGGGAGTCCCGCCCCGAGCTTGTGCGGAATTAACTTTACCTCCTGGGTCTTAGTGGCATGCAGTTGACAAACGTGAATATACTCGAAGTGCACAGCGCAGTGCTCTGATCGGCACATGAATCATGGGACCCTCGCAACGAAGGAGTCTGGGTGTCCCCTGCGTGCTCCTCTGTGGGCTGTGGTCACACTGCTTCACGCCGGTCTCCAGGCTTGCATCACTGGGATGTGCCCGTGGCCGCCCAGCCCTCCTCAGCTCCCGCTCCCGCTCCCCTCGCTCCCCTCTGCTCCTGTGAGCTAAACTTTGCCTTGCTCTGAGGCCCCGGCCCCGGCCCTTCACACTGAGGTACATCCACAGCCTCTTTTGTACCTTTGACTTTGAGGCAGGATCTCATTAAGTTCCCCACTCTGGGCTTTGGATGTGTCATCTTTCTGCCTCCGCCTCCCAGAATGCTAGGATGACGGGCTGGCACCCCTGGATTCCACACAAACGTGTGAATGGGCAGCGGGGTGGTGAGGGCACCTGGCGGGACTCACAGTGGTCTGCGTGTGGGAGAGGCAGTGGGTAATGAACGAAAGAAGGGGGCTCGGGGACGGGGACCGTGTGAGGCAGGTGTGGGCTCCGAAGTGGGTCCTGACTCCCGCGGCACGGAGGAGGCTTGGAGCTGGAGGGTCTCGGGTGACCTGTGCGTCAAGGAGCTGAGCTTGATGCCTAAGCCATGTGGAGCTGCCGAAGAACTGGCAGTCCACCGTTCCCAGCGTACATCATTGGCAGCGAGTACAGAAGTCTCGGCCGGGAGCAGGAGCTCAGGGTTCGTTCCCTCCTGCTCCGGACGGTCGCCAGCTGCGTGATCTTGAGTGCGTTCTTTCGCCTCTTGGGTCTCAACTCCCGGGGCGTAAACTTGCACCTGCTTCCTGCAGGTGGCTGTAAAGACAGGTGTTATGTAAGTGCTAAGGACCGTGCCCAGAACATGCCAAGGACTCTTCTACCCCACAGCTGTTATGTTCGCCACTGTCTTCATGACGATGACCCCTGGTTGCCGAAAAGAAAGTCTTCTAAGAGCCAGCAACTTGAGTGGGTGGGAGCAAGGTCAGGCTACAGATAGGAAGCCCCACTGGACCCCTGCTGCTGCGGGTGGGGTCGGAGGCCAGCACCCACCCCACCCGCCTTGGTCCCTGCCACACCCACTCGGCCACCCTGGGCTGCCGCCCTTTCTCTCCACAGCAGTAGGAAGAGGAGCCACCTCGGTGCATGCCCTGTGGCCCTCAGCTGGAAATACTCACCGTGTAACCTTTCCAGAAAAACTTCGCTGGCCTCTCCGGCTGGGGACAGCCCGGCATGGGGCAGGGATGGCTTTGGTTCCCTCTAGCCATGTGAGAGAGGACAGCCTACCCTTGGGAGGCCCACACACCCGCCCTGGGCTCAGGAGAGTGCCTGAGAACCGAGTGGTGAGGCGCCCGGCTCCTGCCACCTCTGTTCCCCCGAGTCAGCAGCATGGCTCTTACCGTGCTTGTGCCAATCTATGTTCAAGTCTGTAGAGGAAAATAAAATCGGGTGCAGCTCATCAGCTTTCTGGCAATTTCCAGTCTCCTCTGTTTTGGGCTGTCATTACCCTCAAGGTGGCATCTCATATTTCCTGAATAGTCACTTCCCTGTGCCTCTGAGGGAGTTGGAGAAGTCCGCTCTCTACTGTACGTTCACAGTTAGTTTCCTCCTGGGAAATTTTCTTTTGTCCTTCTTCTCTTGGTTCAGCCAAAAATAGTTTCTAAATGGGATGTGGATTTTGTTCCCTTCGGGCAGCTTTCCGCAGGACTCTGAAAGCCTTTGCCGTCAGGATCTCCGGCCCAGGCTGCTGCCTGCATTTCCCAGTGTGGCTCCCCAAGGCCTGTGTCTTGTCACCATGGGGTAGGAGAGAAGTCGCCCTCCGAGGGGCCCAGGGCGGGTAGGCCTTTGCTCCAGTCTGGAGAATGGAGTGGGGAGCTAACATTTTCATGAGGGGCCCGGGGAAGAACAGTCACAGGACTCCCTTTCTGTTGCCTCTGGGCCTCTAGGGGTCACTCGTGATCAGAGCCGCTGTGCCCCCCAGGTCCAGTACCTGAGCCCCTGGTGGTGTGGGGAAGGCTCCATGCAGTGAGAGACTGGCCGGCCTCTCGTCTCCTTGGTTCTTGTGACCGTGGTGAAAGGCCCAGTGGGGAGACACACATAACCAGGCAGAGTGTAGGCAGAATTTAGTGAGTTCAGCTCACGTAGTTTCAAGCAAGAAGCAAGTAGTGCCACAGGACGTCTGGCCCAGGTGCGAGTTCAGTTACCTTCAAGAGGGGAGGTGGGCAGCACCATGGAGGCGTCTGCGCCAAGTGCAAGTTTGGGTAAGTTCTTATGCACACGTGAGTTAATCCCAGGGTGCAGGGAACCAAGTAAGTAGATGCTTAACAATATTTTACTTAGCAGCTACTTTGAAATTCTGAAATGTCTGTCCCTGTGCCTTTGAGATGGCCAGTGTTCCCTCAGACACCTTCATCGTGTATGAAAATTAGGAGAGGTTCAGTTCTCCATTTAAGCCAGCCGCCAGCCCAAGGTGAGAGGGTCTTTAAGGAGCATGGTTCTTCCTACTGCCATTGGGCTACAGGCCCTGGCAACTGGGAATGCTGGCTGACGTGTCCTGGGAGTATCCGGCCACCTAGATGGCCACTTACCCAGAGGAACATGCACAGTGCGCCGGGATGCGTGACCCAGATCCTAGCCTTAGCTGCTCCTTGCTCTGACTTGGAGCCCTTCTCTGTCTCTGTGGGGCTTGTCTGTAAAGGGCAGGTCCCAGCCTCCTGGGTCATCAGCTGTCTGAGGTTTGCACAACCTTACAGCGGGGCATTGTGGAAGAGAGAGAGAGAGAGAGAGAGAGAGAGGTCTTTCACCAACAGCCTGCGAGGTCTGCAGTGCCACCCTCTCCCAGGACCAGTGACCCACGTGCCATCTGACCTTGGCTAAAGTGTGCTTCCTGCACCTTATGTTACAATCATTAATTATTCATCACCACTGAGCTTAAATTCAGTATGGGGTCGTATGTTGTTGTGTGGATCTGTCCTGCAAAAGCCTCATGTATTTGGCCACTGTGGATCTTCTGTGGATTTCACACCATTAGGAGGGGGGCCTGGTCAGCGGTGGAGGGGGACCCCTGAGGGTGTGGGGATCGGGGAAGGGGTGTTCGGTCCCCGAGGCCATGGCAGGTCGCTGTGGGTGTGGCGGATCTCTGACAGTGTTGGGAATCGCTGAGGTACGGTAGATCCTGAGGGGGTGGGGTCACTGAAGGTGTGGTGGGTCACTGAGTGTGGGGGATCCTTGAGGGTGTGCTGAAAGAATGTTTTCCTGCCCCAGCTTCTCCCCAAAAGCTGATTTTTTTTTTCCTTGTGATGCTATGAGCGGCTGTTCCCCGCTCGACCCTTCCCTCCATTGCCAAGACCTCTAGAAATTATGAACTAAACCACACCTTTCTTTCTTCAAGTTGTGGATTTTGGGCGTTGTGCCCCAGCAGTGGAAGAGCGATGCAGACATACACAACAGAGAGACGGAGCACAGCACGTGCTGCACCGCACATATGGCGATGCTAAAGCCAGTTGGGCACGATCCTCCCCAGTCCGAGTGCCATCTTCCCTAGGGGAAGGGTGGACCAAGCAGGACGTGACTCTGAAACATTGCCACCATCACCGGGCCCCCATTCTCTGAGTTACCATTTTAGGGGGTGCCAGGTACTCGCTCCATTCTGCCGGCTGCGTGGTCATCCTGCTGCCGTAGTCAGGCAGTGGCCTCTGGCATCACCTGCGGGCCCTGCCCGCCACGGTGGTTCGCAGGGGCAGGTGCTGCCCAGCTGCCACCGGGATGCAGGGCAGCACTAGGCGGCAGATCGTCCTGCCTTTGAGAACACCGGTGTGCCTGGGCGCTGGCGTTCTGCCCCTCCTCTTCCCACACCCTCTCCAGTTCCTCAGGGGGTGGACCCACTGCTCTCTGAGTGGAGAATGCCTCGCCCCTCTCCCTTGCCTGCCTCAGGAGCCCACGGGCCCGTCATGCCCACCTACAAAGCAGCCATGTCTTTCCAGGACTGCTTGCTGCTCCAGACGGTGAGCAGATGCCCTGCTCCCAGGTGTCTCTGTTGCTCTTGCCAGAGCGGGCAGCATTCCTGTGAGCCTGCAGTCCCCAACAACCTCGTCTCTTGGACAAGCATTGCCCAAGCCATCCCAGCAGGGCAACACCAGGCAGCCACCAGCACCAGAGAGCCGTCGTGTGGGCCTAGAAGGGACTGGAGACCACTCAAGTGACCAGACCTGGCCCTTTGACAATTTCTAAGAAATCTCATCACTCTGGGGACCGAGAACTTGCTCCGAGTCCCCTACCAAGTCAGCCTGGGCCCTGCCTGAGCCCTCTAAGGCCCTTACCACAGCCACCAGGGCTGCTGGACCTCCCACCCGTACTCTGTCACCATGGAGTGGTCATTCTAGGGTGGCACCTTCTCTGCAAGGAGCCTGACATCAGCAGACCTGGGCACTGGGTGACCTGGGACAGGCCAGCCTCCTTGTAGCAGCCCTGCTCTGCAGGGTGAGAGTCAGTGCAGGGCACCTCAGTGTGCACTCTGTACCCCACCAGTGGGAACAGGGGTGCAGTCTCTGTCTCCGAAGCATTTCCTGTGATGCTTAAGACAGCCCTGGGGAGCCAGACCTGGCCCCCAGGGTCACCCATCACGAGAGTCACACAGTATATAGACATACAGCAAGCACAGATTCCAAGGTCAGTGACTGGCACCCTGGAGCACAAGCCTGTGGGGAGGGTGCCCGTGGGTGACGTTTGCACAGCGTGAGGGAGGGGAGAGGAAGGGCAGCTGAGCAGCAGTCAGCGAGGAGGGAGTGCAGTGCAAAAGCCCTGGGGTAGGACCGGCAGCAAGGAGGCTCTATGCTGACGGGCAGAGTAGGGGCAGCAGGAAGAGGTGTGGTCCCTGGGGATGGTGGGGACTTGACTTGGAGTTTTTGCTTTCACCTAGGGTCATGGGGAGATAGTGGGTGGGACAGAGCGGGGTACAACATGGTCTGATTGCCATTTCTGAAGACTCTTGATAGCCAGGTGCCTGTCACTGTCTGTCCTGTGTTGGAGTAACAAACCGCTGTACAGCCACCAGAGCCCCAGGGTCCTCACAGGAGGCAGGCCCCTGCCATGTGTGCACCTGGGGACGGGAAGTCAGCAGTGGGTCCAAAGAGTCCCAAGAGGCCCACCGGCTTCCCAGTCCCGGTCACAGGGAGAGCAGGGACCGTGGGCGCTGCCCGTGCTGGCACCTGAGGGGCCCCGTGGCTTCTGCCCTCCTGGAGGACTGGCTTCCTCATGGGCTCTCAGCCGGGGCCACCCAGTCCCTCCAGCACAGCCAGAGAGCCCCCAAGCATGACGTCCGCTGGCCTGCTGCCCTATCAGAATAGTTGGGGATGTCCCGTGGGCCCCCGCCTCGGCCTCTACCCCTTGGGCCTGTCAGCCTTGCTTAGAGGAGGCCGCTGCTCCGCCTATAGAACTCCTTCCTCTGTCCCCAAACCCTGGGCTCCCTGCCACTGTCCCCACTGCTCTGTGCCTGACAGTGACCCTGAAGAGCCTACGTCCCCTCCCCCTCCCCCCTTCCTTCCCACCTGTCTCACCAGGACAGAAGACCTCATGCGGGGTGTCCCTGGCCCACGGGGACCTGTGTGAACACGGGACAGTGGGAAGGAACCTCCAGAGAAGGGAGGGAGCTGGCCTGCTGGGGACAGACCAGGCTGCCCGGGTCTGTGCGGGGAAGGAGCCAGGCAGTTGGTCGGTAGGTGGGTCTGTGGCAGAGCGTCTGTGTGGAGGAGGGGATAATCAGGAGAGGTGACACTGAGATGTGGGGGGGCAGGTGCTGGGACCCCGTGGGGTGGAGGCTGCCGCCAGCAAGGCTCCTGGGGTGAAAGCAGCGGCCAGGTCCCCTTGCAGTCACGCGTGCAGGGGTAGGCACCGGGTCAGCCACAGTGGACACGGACCCTCACCGGCACCACCCCTGGGGACGTAAGAACACGAGCCTCTGCCTGCCGGAAGGGGCCTGGCTGCTAGCTGGGCTTCAAGCCCACAACCCCTCATGGACTCTGGGAAGCACCAGCCGCTTGATGGCTCTGAGGACTGGAGACATAGGGGAAGGAAGGCATGCCGTCGGAGGGCATGGCCAGCCCTGGGGGTGCCACACAACTCCCCAAGTGGTCTCACTGCCTGAGGTCACAGGGCTTCTTCGGATCCCATGGGCAGAGACCTTCAAAGCCCTCTCTGACTCTGTCTCCTGGGACCTCCGGGCCTGCCTGCCAGGTCAGCCAAGGGCACGACCTACGCCAGACAGGTCTGATGAGTCTGGGGAGGACGGGGCAGCTGGAGAGCCCTGACAAGGCAAGCAGTGCTCCCGCTGCTGGCCACGGACCTCGGGACAGCATGATGCCCACAGCCGCTGGTCCAGAGCAAACACGCTCTCGTCTGGCACCGCCCCAGCTGTCTAGGGCCTGCTCCGTGCCCATCCCTGGGGCCCGGCACTGCTTTTTACCTTGGGCACCAAGGAACTGGGGCTGGCAGGGACACCAGGCTCTGTGGGGCTGGCAGGGACATCCGGCTCTGGGGCCTTCTCCTCAGGGACACTCTCAGACCCCTGGGCAGACTGGCCTCCCTCCCGGGCTGTCATGGGCATCCCTAGTGGGCCGGCGCGGCGGCCTGGAGCTGGAAACCACACCTCTCGGGAACCTGTGGCGCTTGCTCAGTGTGCCCCTCTCGGGCCTCTGAGGGTGCTGGCCCAGCCAGTCCTCTCAGGGGCACGCGACCCCAGGAAGGTCATGCAGCTGTGGGGCTCACCGTGCTTCAGGTCACCAGGGTCCCGTGCCCTAGGGGCAGGTATTCAGAGTGTGGGGGGAGGGGGACAGGGGACGACAGAAAGCCCCTGTCACGGGGGTAGGGAGGGTGGGATGGCAGTTTGTCATCTGAGGACACTGTCCCTTCAGAAAGGCGCAGGGAGGGGGCCAAGCAGGGTCTACAAATGAGACCTGGGGATTAAGATCCCCAGGGCAGCCCCGTCCCAGTCCATTCCTGGCACAAGGTCTGGGCAGCTCGGGGTTGGGCCCTGTGACCCCCATTTCAGGGTGGGGCTGAGACAGGTCAGGATGCCCAGGGTCTCCCCAGGCCCATGGAGGGCAAGGGCCAGGGCAGGATCCCGGGGGCACCGGGGCTAGGGGCCAGCCTGACTGTGCCTCTCATCCCCCCAGGAAGCCCGAGAAGGGCGTCCAGTACCTCATCGAGCGCGGCTTCGTGCCGGACACGCCGGTGGGGGTCACCCACTTCCTGCTGCAGCGCAAGGGCCTCAGCCGCCAGATGATCGGCGAGTTCCTGGGCAACCGGCAGAAGCAGTTCAACCGCGACGTGCTCGAGTGAGTGACGTGCAGGGGCCGCACCGCAGGACACACGCTGCCAGCTGTAGGCGCCTCACGTCCCCTGCAACCCGCACTTGTGAGGACACCCACAGTAGGCACGCCCTGGCCACTTGGGCACCATTGGTGGTCCTAGGGTCCCCAGACCGGGCCCCCATGGATACCAAACCCCTGAGGTGCTCCGATCCCATATGTGAAGGGCCTGGTTTTTGCACAGAACCGGCTCATCCCAAGCATGGTGTCAGCACTGTGTAAATAGTTCTGCTGTGCTGCTGCATGTGTTCCGGGTGGACAAAGGTTTTGGTTTGTTTTATTGGTACTAGGGCTTGAACCCAGGGCCTTTGAACTTAGCTATATCCCCAGCCATGTTCTTATTTTTTTGAGACTGGGTCTTCTGAGTTGCCCAATTTTGGCTTCAACTTGTGACCGTTGGGTCTTAGCCTCCTAGATGCCTGGTAGGCAAAGGGTTTTTCCCTTCAAGTGGTTTTGATCAGTTGAATCTGAGCCCGTGGAGCCCAGGAACAGGAGGATGGCAGCCTTCGCGGCCCCTCCACAGGTGCAGGGGAGCCCTCCCCCCACTCCAGCTCTATGCCTGGGGGAAGGCGGAACTACTAATCTAGTTTTGCACGTGGGAAACTGCAGCTAAAGAGGCTCAGACCCCACTGCTGGGGGAGCCAGCTGGTCGTGCCCAGACCACCGTTTCCCTGCACATTCTCATTAGCCTTCCAGTCATTTGAGCACTTAATCCCCAGAGCCGGTCACACTCCCCATACGCACAGTCAGTCCAACGGTGTGACCTTGTGCAACTGGCACACCTTCTCTGTGCCCCGCCTGTGAAATGGTCAGCAGTACCAGCCTGCACTCTAGAAAGGGGTGGGAGGAGGAAGTGCCTTGGAATGCACGGATATGCCTGGCCAGGCGCCTACTGTGCCCGCGAGGCCACAGCCAGGGCCAGCCGTGTTTTCCGGGACACTGTGCAGACAGGCAGTGCCAGGGCCCCTGGGCTCTGTGCCAGTGGTGGGGTCACGAGGAGTCCAGAGGTGGGAACAACTGCATGGAGGGGCAGCACTCATCCACCCCTTCTGGGTTGGCGGGCGGCCCCCACTCCGGAGCAGAAACCACCCGCCCCGAGGGGACGGGCTGCCAGGACGTCCTCTGGAAGGGGCCCGGACCCCTGGAGTCAGCAGCACCCGAGGCCGAGGAGCTGCAGGGTCGGGGTCGGGGACGCGGCTGTGCGCAGCTGACCCCCCAGGAGAGAAGGCAGCGAGGTGCGGCGGGTCTGGGCCGAGCAGAGACGCGGAGGCACGGAGCAGCCGGGAGGAGGTGAGAAAGTGACTTCGGCTCAGAGTCGCCAGGCCGAGACCGCTGAGCTAGCCTGTCGCTGTGACCAAACCCAGGAAGACCGAGACACCTCAGGACGTGTCAGGTCACCAGCGTGGTGTTCTCCTTGCTCCCTGGTTCTTTGAGACTGTTTGGTGCCCTGCAGTGCAGGGCTTTGCATTGGACACGTCCAGGCGCAGCCGGAGGACGGAGGGAGGAGTCACCTCGGGGCCACTTAGTGGCAACATGTGGGAGAGACGCCTGTGACCTTTGTAACCCCCAGGCAGTGGGGAGCCAAGGGAGGGTGCAGATCCTGCATAGCACCTGCCCCGAGCTCTGCCCAGTGGACACCCCTTGGAGGGTGATGCCAAAGCCTCACTTTCCTGATCCCTGGGTCTCCGCGTCTGTCCTCTGGAAGTGGAGACAGGCGAGTGTGTTTCTCACAAGCAGCACCTCAGCTGCAGAGGCACTGAGCCCGTAAGCTGCGCCTGGGCACTGCGCTGCTCACCAAGGATGTGCTTCTCCTCAGATGTGACACACTCCCCGCTTCCACCTCCTCCCTCGAGGAAACAGTTGTCACTGGGTCCCACGTCTGCAGACTGCAGGCACACGCACGTGGCTGCTGTTGTCTCCGTGTCCACCAGTGGGCAGTGGATGTCTAGCCGAAGCCATCCAGCTCCAGGGCACTCCGTGAGCCTCTTCCCCACACTGCTCTCCACGTGACTCCAGGACACCCCAGGGCGCCGGCGCCACAGCCTCTCTCTCCTGCGCTGCACCCCCCATCTCTGTTTCTGCCCAGTAGAGCCCTCTGTACCTCACTGGCACTTCCCAGAATCCCTTTCTATGATGAAGTCCATGAACCTGGCCCGGGGTCAGGACACCTTGAGGTCTCTGTCCCTGCGCTCTGTCTGTTGACTGACCCACTTCACAGGGTCCCAAGGACATCCCACCCATACAGCCCCAGCCCTGCCCACCTCTCACTGACACATTTAAGCATCATGTAGATTCTGGTTTCTAAAACACTAAATCATCACCACAAGCAAAAACTATTGTAGCTTTTCTATTACTAAATACAGGAGGTCCTTGAGGCCAGAACTGGAGGTGAGCACCTTAGGTCATGGCCAGCTGCGATGGGCCCTTTTGTCCTCAGGCCTCACAGTGGCCCGGGAGGTCGCTGGGCCACACTGTGCTCTGACTGTGCAAGGAACCAGTTTGGTGTCAATTCAGATCCCGGCTATGTGAGCCTATCTGCAGGACTCTTGGTAGGGAGCTATTAATTTAGTGTATAGCTTTGCATATTTTGTGATTTGGGGTGGCACTGCTGCTGTCAGGTGATGCTAGGGGAGGGCCACTTGTCCCATCTGAGGAGCCTCATGGGTCATTACTGGGTTCTGAGGACCACGGACCAGGGAAGCTTTGTCCAGGGGAGAGTGGCTGGTGATCTCTGCCCTGGGATGTAGGTGGTTCTGAGAGGCCTGCTGGAGACTGATCCCCTCCTGGGTTACCGTCTGAGGTGGATGTGAGGAAGGCTTCACGTCGCTCCAGTGTCACTGAGCTCTTCCCCGTGATGGAAGTCGGTGTTGCGGAGTACTGGGTGCTGGCATATGCGAGGAATGGGGAGCCATGGAGTGCACCCCTGAGGACCCACGGTTGCTGCCGTGGATGGTGTGTGGCCTGTGCTATTGCCACATCTAGGGCATCCTTGATGGGACTTGAGACCCAACCACGTCCTCCTGGACACGACAGCAGTGTCAGAGTGGGTGGTCCTGGGCTAGGAAGGGGGAAGCTGGCCAAGTTCAGGCTCACACTCCATATCGTGACTTCGAAACACTCCTGCACGAAGAGTGGGACGTCCTGTGATGGACAGGTGTATCCTCCATGCCAGAGTGCAAGGTCCTTTTTGTTCTCCTGGCACAACAGCTGTGAGCTGCAGCAGCTCATCCTGTGGGTGAATACGTTTGTCCCCCTTAGTGTTCTCCAGACCTGCAAGTCCTCATCGGCTAGCTGCCCGCCCTCAACCGCTGGCACTGGCCAACACCAGGACGCATTCTGGAGCACCCAAGGCTCTGCCAGGACAGAGATCTTTCCTACACCTCCTGGCTCCACCTCCCAGTCCCTCAAAGGCAGAATTGTGATGGTCCATGGGACAAAGAGAGAAGCCCTGCAGCTGAGAGAATTTGATGACAGGGTGGCCACCGGCCTCATGCCTGAGCACCAGGAGAGCGGTGGGCCAGCTTTGCCGTCTGTGGGGGACACCTTCCCCACCCACACGCCCTGCCCCCTTGGCATTCCTCTCACAGAGAAGCACCAGGAGCCTGCATCATGCAGCACCTTCCTGCCCCGGAGGAGAAGTAGTCACGGCCGGGTGGTGGCAGAAGAGCCTTCCTCCCTCCAGTTTGTCCAGTGTCCTAAAGACAGGGATGCCAGCTCCTGGCAAAGCGTGCTGGTGTAGCCCCTCTACCTCTGTCTGCTCGCCATAAGAGGCTGGGCTGGAAGCCCGTGATAAAGAGAATTTATATCCTGTGTTTGGTCCCTGGTAGGAGGATGGTCCAGCGGTACCAATAGGAGAGGAAGCCACAGAGGTGTCAGCAGCTGTGCTGGCAATAGGGCCTTCAGCGGCAGTTGTAGCAGCTCCGAGCCCTGATTCCCCCGGTGCTGCTACCCAGGGCCTGGCAGCCGTGTGTCTCACTGCCCACACCCCCAGCAGCCAGCACGGCCCAGCCACAGCTACACCTCCCCCAGGTGCCATCCCTGTCCTGCACCGATGCTCTGGAGGTGAGGATGCTTCTCTCCAAAATCAACTCACTGGCCTGGGACCTGCATGCCACTGAGCTGGTGACTGGTCACCGTCACACTCGCAAAGGAGCAGATCTCTGACTGGGCAAGCTGCCTGATGGCACTGAATGCCTGTGGAAGTGGTTCCGCTGCAGAGGCGAGTAGGGGGCTCCCTGGCATCAGTAGTGGGCTCCTGGTGTGCTCAAGGGGCCCAGCAGTTTCGTGCCAATCCTAGAGAGACCAGAGCAGTACATAGCCTCTTTGAGGTCGTCACGGAAGGGGGGTTCAAGAAGAGGGTGGCTACAGTTTTTCAAGGCAGGTGCTGGAGCCAGCAGCTCTGCTGCAACTGAGGGGAGCTTTCCCACGACATTGGGTGAGATTGTCCTGATGACCTCAGCCACAACGAGCTCAGGGTAATGGGCTCAGGTTGGGGCACTGCCCAATGACACCATCTGCATGGACTTCGGTGTCAGAGGGACACGGATGTGTCGTCTGCTAGGATAGACACACCACTGTCACTACCATGGCAGGCCGGCGGCTCTGTAGTCGTTTTGAGCACAGTGAGGTCATGGGGGTCAGGGTCTGTCCAGGCACAAGGTCAACAGCTTCCTTGAAAAACAGTCAGAAACCAACACAGTTCCTTTAGAGAAAATTATAACAGCGAGAAGACATGCAGCTTGTACACATCAAAGTGTACACGAAGAGGCCACAGACGGGATAAGGAGAAGCAGAAGCCGGCATGGCCAAGTGGGCACTGCGCAGAGCAGGGCTTGGGCGCAGCACGTGGACACAGCAGAGGATGCTTAGTGCTTCTGTGATGCCGGAACTTGCAGGGTAAGATCCAGAGGGGCGTGCACCTCACTCGACGGGCCAGGAGTACGCTGACAGGATCAGGGCTCTGAACACAGGCCCAGCGCAGTGTGGACGTGGTGCTGGTGAGAGCAGAGAGGGCTGGGCTGCACCTTGACGGTTCACTGGGTTTGTCCGCCCTTAGATAACACAGAGGCACCCGTGTGAAAATCTCATTGCACACTGGGAATACTCCTTGTGAAAGTGATTCCATCATCCACTGACAGGGTGTAAAACTAAACTGAAGTATCCCCACAGCTCCGTTTCACAGCAGGGAGAGTGAACTGCAGCTCCACGCAGGGATAGGGAGGAAGCTGAGGAACCATGATGTGCTGAGAACAAACTGCACACCGCAGAAGCCCACGTGTAGTATGCTGCTGTGGTACAGCTCAGACGCCGGCCACGCACTACGGTGTGTGGACACGCACCATGGTGTAGGAGCGAGCGGACGACCCGTAGACGGCGTCCAGACAGCAGTGACCTCGGGGCAGGGCCAGGTGTGAGCCGGTGGCACGAACTCCTGGGCGTGTTCTGGTTCCGGGTGTAAGTGGAAGGTTCCAGATATTCATTTATTTTTCCTCATCATGTACAAAAACAAAATGTACAGCTCTTTAAAGACCGAAGTAAGAGAGGAAAAGGCAGCGGAGGAGCAGGTGCACACAGGTCCAGCGTGCAGGGCCGCCTGCTCCCATGACGCGTGGTCATTGTGTGTCACAGCAGACCGACCCAGTGGCTATGGGGTGGAAGGAGGGGAACTGGAGGGGGCCCAGCCCACCCCGCCAGCCTCGGCTCCTGCGTACACACTTGGGGGCGAGAAGGCGCCAGTGTGTGTGGCTCAGGGTGCCCCTCCCCTAGGTGCTGCACACAATATGACTTATCCAGCACTCCGTTACTCCAGCAAGAAGCAAACCAAGATGCTGGCACAGCTGGGGCCCGAGAGTTTGCAGAGTCCAGCCAACAGAAGCTAGCCACTCCAAGGGTCAGCGCCCCAGGGGGAAGAAGCCGGAGCCTTGGACTCAGCTGCGGCCAGGAGCCCTCAGGTCTGCCAGCATGGGTGTCGGCTCCTCAGCACTCACCTGCTTCTGCAGCCTCCTCCTGGGGCCAGCCAGGACCCTTGCTGCCACCCATCTCACCAGCCCTGCCTGCTCTTGATGGTGGGTGGGCAGGCTCTTGGCTTCCCTGTGGGAAGATCTCCACCAGCCAGACAACATGCTGTTACACATTCACAGTAACTCTAAGTGCGAGGTGTGACAAACACACAATTCCAGATAGTGGGGACAAAGAGAACTAGCACGGCTCACCCAGGAAGGCGTGCCCCAGAGGGGTCCCCGGACACACTCACGTGTAGGGTCTCCTCTCCCCTGGATCCATGGCTCATTTCAGCTGCGACAGGGCTACATGACCTTCCTGACCCCCGAGAGGCCCGGCTGCCCCGCACGCTCAGCCCCGCGGAGGTGTCCTGTAGCAGCAGCAGGTCTCGGCAGCCCGCGCGAACGCTGAGCCCGGGAGCCTCGCAGACACAGAAAGCCCAGATTCCCTGCACGCGTGTCCTCAGCGGCCTCCAAGGGGGGAGATTCAGGAGTCGGTATTGTGCGACTGGTCTCAGCTCGCCCAGGTCGCCCCGCGCAGGCAGGATCGAGGTCCCTGTCCGTGGTGCTGAAGGCCCGAACCGGACTGCAGAGCGGTGGGCAAAGGCCCGGAGCAGTCGGAGCTGAG